>JAOYMR010000009.1:10856878-10874303 GCA_025802075.1 Tenebrosternarchus preto | reverse complement strand
AGTTTGAACTCATTAATTTTAAATGAATACGTACAGTTAATATTGACATTTTTAATTCAGTTGAAGTTTAAGATGAAAGTAGCTGTTATAAAGTTCATTGTAAGTAGCACAAAAGGTTGCTTTTGCGCTGCATGTATAAATACACAGGGGCCGGCAGGATGGGTGAGCTTCATGTGAGAATCATTCCTATAAAACTCCTAAAGACATGAATCCTTGGGGTGCCACATCCCATCAACAGGGAAACATCAGTAATGCTTTTAGGGGAAAAAACATTTTTTTTATCTTTGTTTTTTGTTTTTTTTTAATCTCAGTAGCACATGCTAAGGTGTTAAAGTATTAAAGTGTTCATTTATGTCTAAAATGTCATTCACGTCTGAAGCCCAGGCAGTAACCAAACTGGCCACAAACTGTTCAAATGTATCTCTACTTTTGACGTATTAAAACACGTGGACCACCATATTAAACGCCAGTGTGACCTTCATGTGACATGTATCAAAAAGAACAAAACTTTTATGCCTGCATCACTTTGTACTTCAGTGCTAGAGTTGAAAGGCACTGTGTGAATGTATTTTGCATATGTGTTCTTTTTTTTTTATTTCCTTCTATTGTATTCTATAGTGGACTCCCAAAAGCAGTATTTTAGGACCATTTTTAATGAACTGAATGGGGCTGCATGAACATGACCAGTAAACTACTGAACATCAAACTCAGTGGCTGTTCCAGATCCCTAAACCAAAAACACAGGTCATTACCAGTTCCTTTACACACAAGCTTGGGTGCACCAGTTAGGTAGCAAAGGTGCAACGTTTTGACAGAGCTAATAACTACACTGCTGTGCAGTTACTGTGCAAAAGTCATGTCTTTCATCAAAGAGCTGTAAAATGCTCAGACTCCCACCCCAGAATGTACAGAACAGTGAAAAATGCCCCTCGCAGTATCGCCAGAAGATGTATTTTGCCTTATCACACAACGCATCAACTCTTCCCTTACCACACAGCGTATTGACTCTTCCCATTTCACACAGCACATCGACTCTTCCCTGTACATTGGCTCTTTCCTTACCACACAGCGTATTGACTCTTCTCTTACCACACAGCACGTTGACTCTTCCCTGTGCATCGTATCTTTCCTTACCACACAACATATCGACTCTTCCCTTACCACACAACGTATCAAATCTTCCCATTCCACACAGCACATCAACTCTTCCCATACCACACAGTGCATCGACTCTTCCCTGTGCATCGATTCTTCCCTTACCACACAGTGCATCAACTCTTCTCTGTGCATAGACTCTTCCCTTACCACACAGTGCATCAACTCTTCCCTTACCACAGTGCATCGACTCCTCTCTGTGCATTGACTCTTCCCTTACCACACAGGGCATAAACTCGTCTCTGTGCATAGACTCTTCTCTGTACATTGACTCTTCCCTTACCATACAGCGTATCGAATCTTCCCTTACCACACAGCGCATTGACACTTCCCTGTACATCAACTCTTCCCTTACCACACAGCGTATAGACTCTTCCCATACCACACAGTGCATCGACTCTTCTCTGTGCATAGATTCTTCCCTTACCACATAGTGCATCAACTCTTCTCTGTGCATAGACTCTTCCCTTATCACACAGCACATAGATTCCTCTCTGTGCATCGGCTCTTCCCTTACCACACAGCGCATCGACTCTTCTCTGTGCATCGACTCTTCCCTTACCACACAGTGCATCGACTCTTCTCTGTGCATCGACTCTTCCCTTACCACACAGTGCATCGACTCTTTCCTGTGCATCAACTCTTCCCTTACCACACAGCCCATAGACTCTTGTCTGTGCATAGGCTCTTCCCTTACCACACAGCGCATTGACTCTTGGAATGCTAGACCACTGAATAACTGAGGCGCACAGTGAAGCTGCCTTGAATGCAGAAGTGTACATCATTGTTCTGGATGAGCTACAAGATAAATGACTACTGATAACCAGAGGCTAATTTCCCAGAATTATATTCTGTCTGCATTAATCATGTGATTAATGCCACAAAATATAAAAGCTCTCAATCTAATAGGGACAGTTAAGCACAATGGCTTTTAATAGTTGAATGATAGGACTGTAAATCAACTTGCACATTTCTTTTGTCGTATTAATGATGGTACGGCACATTTAGGTCTCTGTCTTCAAACTAGATCATGCTGAAGAGTTGCCTCTCTTAAATGTTTGGATGCCCTGTAAAGTTACATGCACAGGAAAGAAAACATTCTAAACCAGTAGATAGTAAATATAATTGGATCATATCATAATATGGCCAGAACTCAACAACCAATCAAAAGAATGTATGCAAATGTCAATGAGCTCCAGTTGAGTGGCAAAGTCAATGAAGTCCCCTTTGCTGAACCACAATCCTTTTACATGTGCACTGAACATCAGTGGGTTGGCTCTTAGAAATGAGTAAAGCCATTTTTAATGATCATTTTGTTGCCCACTATGGTACCATAAAAGAGGCAGCATTCAACATTAATGTCTTCATAACAACTTTTTCTGAGAGGCTGTGATGAAGAACAGATGTGGCCTTCACTGCAGACCCCTGGAGTGGAGGTGATGCTGTAGTCTATGCCATGTGAATTTGTCACCCCCATAATTTCATACCATGCTTGCTTTTCGTAGATTTTCCCCTTTCCTTTCTGTCTATTCTACTCTTTACTCTTTCTGTTCTCCGCCTGCCATGTGGGTGTAGCCAAGCGTTCCTCTGTTGTGCACGGTGTGAAATGCATTTACCACAAATTACACGAGAGGATGTTTAAAAGCCGGGTCTATTGTGTTATTGAAGTCAGATGAGTGCTGAAGCCGCATGCAAGAACATGGGCATCAAACAGTCACAATCCAACGAAGACGTACACGATGCACGCTGTCGATCTGCTGAACACTCACAAAGAAAACATTCGGAGGAAAGCACGGCACTTTTCTGCCTCTCCACGGGTTCCTAAGCTGACCTGCGCTTGAGGAAAACAGAGCACAGCATGAGCGTAGCAGTATCTACAGGCCTGCATGGTTGAGATGGTCGAATGCCACCAGGGTGGATTTCCTGGTCTCGTTTGCCCTGCTTGGGACCAGAGGATGAGTGAGAACTGGCATGAGTTTCAGGGCATGAGTCGTACTGGCCACACACCTCCACAAAAAACAAAACAAAACAAAACCAAAAAAAAAAAAAAAGAAACTTAACATTCTGCTCTGTGTCACTCCGAAGCCCTAAAACAAACCAGCGGGGGAGAAGTCGTTCCCAATTAGCGGCTGCTTCGAGCCTGGCTCACATTGCTGTCTGCAATTAGCCTCCTGGTTTGGGCACCACGCTCGTGCTGCGTGAAGCCTGCCAATGTTTACAGAAAAAAAAAAAAAAAAAACTCCATGCAGAAGCTCTGATTTCCCGCCAGTGTGTCAGCCAGACCTCATGGTTGACTCTGAGTCAAACTGGGCTTCAGCTAGTTGGTCTGCATCACTATCACCTATAACAATGAAGAATCAACAGCTTAACAATCCTGGAAACATGTCAGGAAATAGATGTACTAACTCACGACTGACTGCAATTCAGTTTGAGACCATCAAGTTCACTATTCACTTCAGAAGAAGTGCAAAGGATGTGTTTATCATAGTTTCCGAGCACAGCTTGAGGAACTTTATTTGATGCATACCATTTAACTAGTAATCAGTCATTCATGGTGCATTTCACTTACATGTTTACTTAGCCCTTCCCAACTGATTGTATGAAGTGCAGCACCTCAGTGTACAGGCTGTGTAACTTAACACAGAGTTTTGGTAGGCCAAGATTCCATAAAGCTTTGGGAAGAGTTCACTCAGGTAGGGTTCATCACTAAACAACCCTATAGAACTCAAAGAAATGATCTTAGAACTGGGTTGCCAACAGAAAACACGATTTTTTGTGTGAATTTGCATGCCATCTTATTCCATGAGTTTAAATTAAGAACATTTCTCTTAATTGTTTCATTAAGAGCCTGGTAAGCTGATTGCTGGAAATAATGGGAAAAGTCCGTCCATTTTCTAACAAGAGACTAACAATATAAAATGAAAAGATTACTAAATGTAGGTCTAGGCAAATGTAAAATTGTACTTGAGATGCGATAACAGCACTCTCGATAGGCTGATTGTGGAAAGGTTTCAGGACGTCTCGTTTCGGAAATCATCGATGTTTTGGTAATTACGTCTGATCAAGGGACACTTCCGAACTTTGCAATAACTCCAGAAATAGAGCGAGTGTCTAGTTTCAAGTCTAGATGAGTATACCTGAAAATATTTTATTTGACTAATTTTGTCCAATTTGCCTTGGAAGAAGAAAGAAAAAAAACACACCGTCCTAACCATTTTCAAATTTAATATCTCCGAGTGGTGTGACTATTGCAAGAACTTGTCAAGTGACTTAATTTAATCAAGTCGAATAATAAACATTCGTAACGTCATGCGCGCTTAGTAAAAAGGTAAATATTCATCTCAGTACTATTAGGCTACAAGAAAGGAAACACTGAAATAAAACACTCAACTGGGATTTTGCATTTACATTACAAAAAATATAGAAAACCAAAAAACCCTTTCAGAGTAGTTTGCAGAAAACAGATATTACTTTGATTAACAAGATTTAACGTGTCTCTCAAAAAGGCAAGTGCTTACTCCAAAATTATATTTTAAACACATTTAACAATTATTAAAAATGTACAAACAAATACAACGGGTAAAGAAATACTTATGTGTCGTAACAAACAAACAGACAAACAAAAACAAGGGTACGAACCGCGGTTAAAGTTTTCTGTGATTTCCATAGCAAACCAAACCAGAGTTCGTCACAAACATAACTTTTTCACTGCTTTACAATTTTGTGTGATGGGGACATTTTAAGTCGTTCCTAAATTTTGTTTACATTTATTTGTGTAAAACGGATTCATTTCACATCAAGCAGTAATTTAATAATCCAAACTTGTCATTACGACCAGCTTCACGGTGTTCAATATGATAGCTTTGGCATTATGAAAACCAGACCAAAAGCGGCACAGCGAGTGGGAGAAACTGCAAAAGACTTTATTTTACGGAAAGCCCCCTAAATTGATATAGGAAATGTTAGCTTTAACCGAAAAGGAGTGAGTTTCACGGAGATTTTTTTAAATGCGCGCCTCCAGATGGTAATAGTTAGCAAGACTAAAACATTTGTTCCTGGATTTCCCTTCTCGCTCCAAATAAATTCTATTAAATTCGTATTTGAAATAACATGAAAGCAATATGGCTTTGATCACAATGCCTCCCAATGAAACAAGTTATCAATGATAGTTCTATCAAAAATGTTTCACAAACACCATGGGCAACATTTAATATCAGAACACTGAGATTTAGTGACCTACGTATGCGGATCAGAGGACTACACTAACGGAACTTTACATTTTTCATTTGAGGTAATAACATATGTTATATTTTTTACTAGTAATTGTAAAAATCATCAAAGATAACTTTACTAAAGTAGTAAAATAGAAAAAACAGATTGTTGTACTGACTAGTCTTGAATAAACCTATGTTATTTAAACTTACATTTTAAAATAGACTGGAGTTAAAGATTAGTTAGCATACAGAAAGAATCACGCTCTGTCGTACAACGTGCAAATAGTAATATTTACAACAGGGTTGGAAATATGGTCATTTTTCAAAGTTTTCTAATAGTCGCGATAATAACAGAATTGTTGCTCAGTTTTGGTCATCCAAAATAAATAATTTATTTTTTTATCTATCTAAGCGATGTTTTTTATCAGTGTTTCATCGTGATGGACACAGTGCACGAATGTTATAAAACTGCACATAGTCGGGGTGAAATCGCTGTATAAAAATGTTTAACATGCTTTTACGCATAAAAAACTGAAAGTGTTATATGGCCGGAAAGCATTTTCTTCGCTCTATAAATTATGAGTAGTGCAGTCCGTCCTCTGACCTAGACTTAAACTGACTTCACATAAAAGAAATTCAGTAGTTGTCGCTTGTACTTTGGGGAGTTTCGCTAATCTGTTTTTCCTCTGCTTTCCTATTGGTGCCTGGCAGTTTGTGAACAAGGGCAGGTCTCCACACAGTCAATGAAAAGGGAGGGTGGCGTGGAGGTGGATGGGACCCGCTCAGTAAAACCAGGAAAGATATTTGGGAATTTAAATGCAAGTGCGCACGCGAGTGAAATGTAAAATAAGGTCTGTTAAAACAGTTGGGAAATTGAATAAAGTTAACGAGTTCTCCTTACTGGATTTACACGAAGCCATGCAAAGTTTAAGTGAATTCGGAGAAAGACGTTCGGCTGCCTGTACGAGAACGCAGGGGCTAAGCTCTAGAGCCCATGCCTTTTCCGTGGAAGCGTTAGTTGGAAAAAGCTGCAAAAGGATAAAAGTGGAAAACTTCATGGATGACAAGCTGCAATATATCTCTACAAATGACAGAGACTCGGATACATCGACGGGGACTCTTGTCAGCGAAGAAGAGGACCACGGTTGGTGTATTTAATTTCACTTTTAAAAAAACAGCAAAAAAAACGATTTTACGTTATGACATATCAGTGGAACCAGCAAAGTAGGCTATCTCACCCTACCTGTTCGTCCAATAGATGGGAACAGATTATTATGTCCACAGTAACATTTTTAAATATTTAGGCTTCAGTACAGACATGTATTATATATTAGTTTAATAACATGGCACATTCTAAATGTGCATAATATTAAATGAGAAAAAATGTACTTGTATGTGTAATAGCACAACCCCCTACCTAAAAGGCCGCAGCAGGCTGTAAATATACCTTTTTGTCTATAAAAACCGACTTTAGTGCCTTTCCCCCATTATTTTGGGTAGCGTATCAAAACGAGAAGACGCGGGAGACATGCGCGACTTCGGGGAAGCCCACAGAAAACATACCAGACCGTGACACAGAAGTCCGGATGGAACTCCAAGGGTCCGACCTGTGGAACAGATTTCACGAGATAGGCACAGAGATGATCATCACCAAAGCAGGGAGGTGGGATGTTATTATTTAAACTAACCTTACACATATTAGTTTTCTGTTTACCAAACCTTAACACATAACAATGGAGTGCCTGCATCTTTAAATAAAAAAACTAATGCTGTGAGTGTAATGTTGAACACTGAGCGCAATGCAGAAGGTTAAGACGCGCGTATACGATTTTTTATTTGGCCATTTTATCCTAAATAATTCCAAAGACTAAGCTTGAAAAATCACATTTACCGTTTACCGGTTATCTTTGGAACTAATATACAACAAAACAGCATACATTTACATCTGCACAGCAGTATGAAGTTTTACCTGTGACGACGTTACTAACAGACATCCTATTTAGTTGTCTATCTGCAGAGCTATGGCAAAAAACCCTCCAATTTAGCTCAGATATTCTGTCTAATATTCAGTGTCCAATATTCCAATGTCCACAACACTGACAGATATCTAAAAACTTTCATCAGGAGAATGTTTCCATCTATCAGAGTGAAAGTGCGGAACCTGGACCCGTTCAAACAGTACTACATCGCCATGGACATTATGCCTGTGGATTCAAAGAGATACAGGTACGCGACTAAATTTAACTTTTACAGTCTTATAAAAGAAATAATAACATAACGACTAAACACACTGGTGGGCAGCTCAGACCACAAACCGCAACATCTGTATGAAAACAGGTTTTCAACGAAATCGAAGAACTAAGACTGGATCAACTTAAAATATATAACCGATTAAATTGAATGCGCAATGAACTCCGAAGACAGACAAATACATTTTACTACCACAGTCAAGCAATTACAAACAAGCAATGTGAGCGTTATAGCAAATTCGTGTAACATTTGCACATTCAACTCTGAACACGTGCCACAACACCACCAAGAAACAATAAGCATAAATGCTTATTTGCATTTTAATATAAAAATGGACCAAGACATGGATAAGATGAGCTCCACAACTAGGACTACAGTAAAACGACTACAGATAAATTAATTAATCACTTTTCTGGCGGAGTCCATTTTGTCTAATGTCAATAAACTGGCACAAGTCTAATAAAGACTTGAACTTCTGTCGTATATGATAAATATCGTTCCTCTGCTTTTAAGTTAATAAGTAGAGATTTTTTTTAATGTAATAGTGTAATGTAAATAATACATAACAACGGATCAGCATATGTGTAGCGATGCGTAAATACGCACAGTGCTCAACAAGGTCATTGTCTTTCTTTTATTTGTTTATTCTTATATCTCCTTGTGATATGTACTCCAGGTACGTGTACCACAGTTCTCAGTGGATGGTAGCTGGAAACACAGACCACTCCTGCATCGCTCCTCGGCTTTACTTGCACCCAGATTCGCCTTGTTCTGGAGAGACATGGATGCGCCAAGTAATCAGCTTTGATCGCGTGAAATTAACTAACAACGAGATGGACGACAAAGGCCACGTATGTTGCATTTATTTGAAATTGCGGCTTCTTTTTGTCCTATAGGCTATAATTCTAAATGTGGCGTCGCTGGTTTCTAAATGTATCCGTTTTGAACTTAGATAATTCTTCAGTCCATGCACAAGTACAAGCCACGCGTGCATGTCATCTTGCACGGTCCCCGGGTAGACCTGTCGCACATCACTTCGCCTCCTGCAGAAGGCGTGCGCACCTTCTCGTTTCCCGAGACTCAGTTCACAACTGTAACAGCCTACCAAAACCAACAGGTAACATGGAACTATTCTCCCAAGTGATTCTTAAAAGAAAGTCGAACCTATCTTCTATCATTAATACAGTGGACACAAAATCATTTTCAAACGTTTGACTCTGCAGCGTTTAGGTGGCATTCAATTTATTCTGCACGAAGGAATACCAAAGAGGACTTTTATTGCTCTAGTTAAAACATCTCAAATTCGGATATTAGGCTAATGATGGAATAGATATGACGAATAGATCATCAGTGTGAGTCCACGGTTTTCCGTTCCATTTTCGGTTTCACATTCTGCATTCCAAATATATTATATGCTGAGCTCAACAGAAATTTTCTACTTACGCGTTTTCATTTCAAGCATATCATATTCATACGAACACATATCTCGCCGTTTTAGCCCCAACCTGGGTGCATAAATCACGTCATTTAACTTCTAGAGAGCAGTAGACCTGAACGTGTGCGGCACTAGTGGAGCGTAGGCGTGAGTTAAAACAGCTTAAAAGACTTCAGTATTTACACACGTTGTCCCAGAAACAGGAAGCCACATCATTCGCTGCCAGTTCTTGTCACCGGGGTCCAGTTTTATTGCAAAAGATTATTCTGTTATTTGAATTTTAGTGGTTGCTTTCAACTGGGAAGACTTGCGGAGTCTAGGCAGTTAGAGGCGCTATATAAAATGATGTCTTACAAGTCTCTTGTTATCAATGCATTTTGTTTGACATGGCTAGTCACTCTGTGTGACACTGTGAATTATCTGCCCACCGAATAGCAGAACCAGGCTCTCTCCCAGATCATTGAAAACTGAGGTCATTTTTTAGTTTGTGAATATTACAATCCCATATATTGTTACATCCAAGTAGTTTTTTATTCCTTTTTTTCCTTTCCTTCCATAAGATAACAAAACTGAAGATTGACCGAAATCCTTTTGCCAAAGGCTTTAGAGATCCAGGAAGAAACAGGTAATAGAATTGTACAAATAACACACTGGTTTAGCACGTTTTCTCCCAACTAATTCATTTTGTTTCTGCAAGTATAAAGAAAGAAATTTAAAGAAATGGGGTATTTTATACTTAGCAAAGCATGTCTTACACATCACTTTCAGAAATGGACCCAGTAAAAATCAGCACATTACTCATTAACTTCATGAACGATTGCATGCCACTGAGACCTCTCTGTCCACCTCTCCCCTACCTTCTGCCTCTAGGGGAGTGCTGGATGGGATCCTGGAGTCTTACCCCTGGAGGAGCCCCTTTGGCATTGATTTGAAACCATTCGCTCTTGACCTTCAAGGTACAGACTACCAAATAATTCACCATTAAAAAAAACAAAAACAAAACAAAACATAACTTAGGAATGATAACTGATAAAAGTCAATTAAGAATTGATTTATAAACCCTCTGTGGTGGAAAGACTGCAACAAAACACCACAAGAAGTACTGTAATTTTAGATAAAATTAATTTCTAGGAAATTTGAATGGAAAGTCCCCTCCATAATAGCATAATAACTAGAGACCGCATATTACAAAATCATCCCAGAAAATTGATGGTAGATGTGTGAAGGTATAGTGAACACCAGTTTTTTGCACTAGCAATTCCCCTGAAATACAGATGTATCCGTTAAGTTATTCAAAGAGTAAATACCATAAAATAGTCCAAAAATTCTTTAAGTAAAAAAAAAAAAAAAAAGTTTGGAACACTATAAGTGGAATATAATTATCACTTAATACATTTTATATACACTTATCAATGCAACACATACTGTTATTAATCATTATTACAATATTGGCCTTTGACAGCAAATCGATCAGAGAATGTGGTGATATGCAAAGTATCTTTCTAAAAATCCTCTTTTGTGTTTACTGAGCATGTCGACCAGTCTCAAATGTTCCTGATGACTTCTGTGTGTGGCTTGATTAATCACAGCATTCACGTAACACAGACCGCATATATCAGTTTAGTGAAAATAACACAGGCAAGTGTTTAACAATGTCACATGAAGGGGTCACTGATCTGTATTAAACATTTTGCAAGATATATCACAATCATTATATGTAGCAATATTACTGCAGTTTTAGTATTTTGCTCATGTTGTGAAGGCCTAACTTTATTTCCTCAACCTCACAGGCTACCCAGGCTAGCTACTGTTTTTAGAACTTTTTTTAGTTTGAGATGTGAATTACTCTGAAAAGGTCCTTGTCTGAAGGACAATGCCTCACACAATATTGTTCATTTTAGGTGCAAGTTCTGGTTGTTCAGCAAACTACAGTACCATCTCCCCTCTGAAAACCCTCCTGCCCCACACCACCACCACAGCCTCCAGTCCCTTAACTCTTTCCACCCATGACAACGCCCTCCACAACCTCACTATCCCACTCTGCTATAGAATGGCTCCCTCAAACCACCCCTATGCAGGCAGAACCTACTGCAACCTTGGAGCGGACAGGCTCAGAAGTTACCCAGGCTTGCGACCCTTGACGGACTGTCCGCTGCTGTGTCCTCTCCACGGGAAAAAGGCAGGCGGCTGCAGGGGCCAGTGCCTCCAGGGCTCCTGCCTGCTCTCCCTCCAGAACCTTCAGGCCGGCCGAACCTCCGGAGCTCATCAGAGCCAGCAGAGCACTGTGGGGTCTTCTCTAGCCCCACCTTACGGCCTGTACGGCTACAGTTTACCCGTCAGCCCACACTTCCCTACTGTCAGCAGCTCTGCAAAACCAACCAGCAGCATGACCCTGTCAGCCACGGAGAGCATTCTCTGCCAAACGGCGTGGCACTCTGCCCTCAACCACTGCCTCTGACCTCGCCTGATAGGGCAAACAGTTCGGCAACTGCAGCATGCAGCTGCCCAGCTCCGCCCTCAACTTCATTTGGGCCACGAGAAAATAGGTAAGATGCAGTGTGGACTAGTGGAACATAATAGTTTACAACTGCTGCTAGAACAGGACTGTACTTATTTGATTTTTTTTGTAGAGTTAGACAGGAGTAACACAGTGGTTGTGTTAATGTAGGGATGGCTAGAGCAGGTCAATTCTGTTGTCAGTTTTATTATTTTAAAGTCAGGAGCATATCGCCATATTCCCATAATAAATATTAGGCATTATGATTATGGCATTTTTGCTAACAATCTGTTATACTGACTGTACGACTTTTTCTGTTTTGAAAAGTATGTAATAAAGTATACTATGTATATGTAATTATAGTTTTAGCTTATACCCTCAGAAAAAGCATGCAATTGCCTTCATGCATTTTGGTACTCTACTTTCATATACTCATTTTAATATGTTTCTGAAATAAAAAACATTGCCATTTTAGTTGCTAAAAGGAATTAGCTTCAAGTACTAACTGAACAGTGTCTCCTAAAGTTTTTTGGGCCAACAGAATATTATATTATATTATCTTATAGTTTTAGTAAATTCATACAGGCCTGGCTATAGTACCAGAATAGTTGAAACCAAGTAAACTCCACCAAACCTTCAAATGAACACATTTTGGTCTAGAACACCTACTTGTGTGTATAGTAACCTCTGCTTAGTGCTGCCTTGGTATTGATGTGATCAGACAATTAACTACATTTCACAGCTAGCCTGGGTTCACAGCTAGCCTGGGTTCACAGCTAGCCTGGGTTCACAGCTAGCTTTTAAAGGTTCTGCAAAAAGAATTGCCCAAAGCTGCGGAAATGCCACCGTTTCTCTGGTGGATGAGGGGGAGAATATGTAACTTTCTTGTTATGGCCGCTCATGTTCCAGGAACTGGGCTTAATCAAACTGTGCTTTTTAATAGACGTAAAATGTAATTCTTTTTCAATTTTTATATCGAGAGTTTTCATTTAAATGGCACTTCTAGCTATAATTTTACTTTGGCTGTAGATTCAAGCAACAATAAAGTCACCCATAATCTTATTTCAGTGACCCCATGTAAACAGTTAGCACCTGTTAATCAGTTTAGACTTAACCTCACCTAGAGTAATAACATCATATTAAATCAAACTGCCTCTTCTTGTCAGCCAGAGCACGCGGGCTTCAAATCCTCATCTGTCTGCCTTACCATGCAAGCACTAACAAATTGATTGGCAATGCCTGGTTTCCATTAGGACTTCCTGATGCAGCAGAGTGTGCAAATTATCTGGAATAATGACTGACTTTCAATGAATGTATTCACCTGCTTTTTCATGTTTCCATTTGCTCATGTAGAATGTAGCCTACCTTCATCAAAAGTTGCATCTTATTAAAGATGTAACCCAAACAGGCTTGTAGCATTCTGGTAAACATTTAAAATGAGGATCTGAAAATAATTTCAAAAAATAATTTCCTGCAGGTTTGCCAATGAAATTCCCAAATTGTTAAGTCTCGGTATGAACCAGTTCTGTAATGTTTACAATGGAAATTATATAACCACAATTTTACCCTCAGCATGATATGGAACCACCAGTCAGCCTGTAATATATGGACTTCGTCTTTGGCAGACAAATAAGAAGAATTATGAAAAATGACATTTGCTCTTCAATTCTCAAATGCTTACTCAAAATACACTCTTAATTTGAACTTATTTTTCAAGACCAGTACATTTGGACAAATCTTGACATAGAACATAACAAAGACGATCTGTAGAAAGAAAAAATGACTGACAGCTTTGTGGGGGAGGGGGAGTGGAACTTGAGCACACATTGATTAATATTATCTCAGAGTAGTCATGACCTGCTCTCAGCAGCTTAATGAAATCTCCAATCAACAGGCAGAATGTAAACATTATCGTGCCAACAAAGTTGAGAGGCTTCACTCGGTAAAACACAATTTAGCTCAATTTGTCTGTTAATGGACTAGGACTGGTTGGTACAATTCCTTGCCAGCGCTTTGGAATCCCAAGTGCTCCGCCTGTCTCAGTGTGACTCTGGTACGATTACATGCCCCACGGCTCAGCCAGGATTTGGGCCCTATTAGGCTGCCTCACGTGAGGTTTATGTTGGACGGTATTTTCTCTGCAAACCCAATAAAAGAAGGTTATTTATCAGGTCAGCTTATGGGATGTGACTGAACGATGTTGTAGAGTTTCGAGTGAAACCAGCTGCTGCTGAAATTGAATTACCTCCAGCCAATAATGTGAAAAGCAAGGGCAGTTTAACAGCTTATTAAGCAAGCCTCTTCTCCTCTGTCAAACAGCAGGGCTGCCTCTGGCCTTTGCATTTTTAGCTCTTGCTCCAGACCATGACTGCCTATGTGTTCAACATTTCACCATATCACCACCCAGAAACTTTTAAGGTTCCCCTGTTGTTTCTTATGAGAACCTCAAGATTTTTTAGTAAACAGAAATGCTATTATATCCTAAAGTGTTACAGCACTATCAAGCATGTAACATATTGTTTTTCCTCTTCCTTCTGAAAACACCTCAGAAATGTACCCTATTATGATTGTAACTGGCTTGATCCTGAATTCTAAAATCCAGTTAAATGAGTGAATGCCTGTATAAATATATCAAAAATACAGAAGTGCTTGCAAAAAGGTCTGATAGCCCATGGCTTCACATGAAGATTTTTTCCCCACTGTGGTAATAACCACAGTAAAACTACAATATGATGCGAATTACAAGCATTTCCACAACCACATACCTGTTGCCACTTTTGGAGAGTTCAGGTAGAAAGGGTCAGACTGGTGTCAGTCAAGCATGTGTTCAGCGTATGCACTGTTAGCAGATGGATGTTGGGGTCAGGCCCATGTAGAAAGGAACTGCTTTAACTCCAGGCCTCCCAGCTGGGCATAGAGCAGAAAGGCGCTGAACTGTTTGTGTGGGCTGCCTTCCCTGCTCACACTCTGATGTCATCCATCACACCGGCCCCCCTCCCGGCAGCGTTAACGACCCTAACAGCATCCACACTTCCCCAAGTAATCCAAACAAATCAGAGGCATGATAAAACAAATACTGTCACAGCATTTAAAGATATCTGGAACCAGTGGTTACTTAGGGTGCTGCACACCTACAGAAAGAACTGTACAGAGAACATTCAGGCACTGCTAACGGGAGCTCGAGTTCAACATGCAAAAGTTAGAGTGGTTCTGCTATTTATCAATGGTCTCTCGCTTCAACGCGGCCTGATTACACATAAATCCGTTCCCCAGAAGCTTTCTGCAGTATGCTGCCTTAATAACCCTCTGTGGTATAGCCGTCCTCAGCTGTGTAAAGGGGAAGTGAACTGTGGAGAGAGCTGTCAGCAAGTTTCAGGGACCTCGTGCTGGACCAACAAAACACTTTCCACTTTCTGACCCCTGCTGTCCATCATCCCTCTGCAGCCCCCATCCCCCACCTCCAAAAGCCCCTATAGTGTGGTGTGATGCCTTCTCCAGAACTTCCTGCAGTTCTTCACAGAGGAATCTCTGTCCACAGGTGAAAGCCTTAACTTGCTTAGTTGTGAACAAATGTTCTATAGAGAATGGGTATGAGAGTTGTGTGTCGAGGGAAAGAATTCTGGCTACTAAACAGCCTTAACATACTGTTGGTTTCTGGAACTGATTAGCTCCAACAGAAATTTTAAAAAACGTTCACACTCAGTCACTCTTCCACAAAAATTAGAGCTGCTGCTATGAGAGTTGGAGCGGATGAGGCAGAATCAATTGTCCAGATCAAGAGGCTGAAACATGCTCATTCAATCACCCATCGTCCTTTGTGTAGCCCTCTTCATCTTTTGTACCTTTGCCACCTGCCATTACATGAAATATGTCATGGGTTTGGCTCACAAACTGTAAAGGATTCCTCTGTGCTTGTACGATCCAGGGTACCACAGCACTGCAGCACTGTGGCTGATGGCAGTCCACTGTGATCCTGGCTGCTGATATGAAACGGGCACATGCTTTTGAAGTGATCGAATAATAACCCCGGGCTCTGATACCTCCGCCTTGCTGGGACTGATGTTCCTAGACTTCATCAGCTTCCTTCACGTGATAGGTTCTCCTTTCTTTCCAATGTGCTTCAGTCATTCCACAGTCCTTCCTTGTCTCAGTAAGACAGGCAGGGGAGGCTCCAGCGCTGGGTATCAGGTGGCAGGGGCAAGCAGGTGATTTAAAGGCACCCCATGTCCGTTCCCTGCTTTCAAGTGCTGCTCTGGGGTCAGTGTAGTCATACAGCCCCAGATGCTGCTGTCAGTCCCAGGGCTGACCTGCAGGATGTGGCCGGTGGGCTCAGATCCCTCTCGGCCCCTCGCGCTGGTAATTGATTTCAGGGCGGATGCCCCAGTCCCCGACAAACTCGCGCCTCACCCGCCGGCTGCTTAGGGCCTAGCAGTCGGCCGGCGGTTTGCTGTCAACGGTAATTCAATTAGAGACGCAGGAGTGTGACTAACTGTGGCCTCGTCAACCGCTTTTCCATATGTGTGCATTTTTTCCCCTTCTCTCCTCTCTTTCTGTCTCCAAGCTAGTCGCTAATCTTCATCACCGCAGTACAGACGTGGTAATGTCTCCACACATCAGGAGTGTGTTCAGTGTTGTCATTTTGAACTACATAATGTCTCAGACAATGATGGTGCCTTAAGACACAATAATGCTTTTAACTAATACCACATATCTGGACATTTTGATTGGGTAATGGCTTTATTTTATTTATTTATTTTTTGCTCTAGTTAACCTCAATACTTGGTTCTCTGTGCATTCACTCCACAACAAGCCTCTCCAGAGTTCAGCAGCCAGTCATCCTGTCACCAGCTGAGCAGAAGATGACACCTTATTAACCTTTTGACCTTAACCTCCCAGCACCATAAAGCATAGTGGTCTGTCACGGCCCTGTGGACAGTAGTGTTATGACAACCCTGCACGTCCTCCTCTGGCTGTCATTCAGCCCAGCCGAATGCACAAGAGGGCATTGCAGTAAAACCACTCATCTCGCATTTGAAGTTGGGGGCGGCTAGATAGAGTTTACGTGTTCATGTGCTGGGCTACTGTAATAGATAGTGCAGGATGAGGCTGTGGAGGAAGGGGGAGAGGGTGGGTGTACTGAAACCCAAATGCTGGGGTCAGAGCTTACGACCACTGGCTGTATTTACATGCAAAGATTTTCGGCAATCCGACTGAATTATGAGTACAGATCATGTCTTAGTTATTTATATGTAAATTCAACTCCACAATCTCCGTTTAATGCGCACACTACAATCAGATCCAAAATTACATGCATGCACCACATAGCGCACGTGTTACCATGATAACGAGAAGCGCGAGTCCAGTCGGTGAGATGAGCTGCAGTGTTACCTAGGTTACCTAGGTTTTCTGTTTATGCACTTTCGTTGTACTTATTTTTAAGAATAGACAAGAGGTTGACATCATGTGTTGCTACATATATTTTAAATTTTCTTTATGTTTCAAGCAAACACACTGCATTTAATTTGCTCATACGCATCTGAACAATTTGTTATTGTGAGTTTTTTCTTTCTAACGTTTAAAGTATAAACTCCCTCCACAGACCAGTTCCTAGCCCTCATCATGTTGAATGCTGTCAACTTTCAATGATGATTAGTTCCTGATTAGGAATGAAATCTGGGGTTTGATCTTATTATTCTGTTTAATGGATTATTCGTCCACCTCATTAAGTCGGATGGAAACTGTATTCAGCACAGCATCAACCGGAGTGGTCTGTTCAGCTTGAGGTGTATTCACAGCTTCAACCGGAGTGGTCTGTTCAGCTTGAGGTGTATTCACAGCTTCAACCGGAGTGGTCTGTTCAGCTTGAGGTGTATT
>JAOYMR010000009.1:10829405-10842426 GCA_025802075.1 Tenebrosternarchus preto | reverse complement strand
ATAGGGGGAGAGAGAGAGAGAGAGAAGGAGGGAGATAGATATATGTATTAATTAATGACGCTAAGATGATTAATGCATTCCATCGGCTGTGAGTCATTCAGATTAACCCTGTTGGCTCTGGTAAAGGCAATCAATAGCCACTGTCTGGCACAGACATACTGATCTAATATTGGAGCCTTATTTTTCCATTTGTCTAAGGCATAGAGTTCCTCTAAAGGTTTAAAGAAAATTATTTGTATAATCTTATGTGGTTTTATTTCTACCTAGTGGACACCTGAAAAAGCACTGCTATAGTTTTCTCCACCATTTCATAAAATTGATTAAGTCTCGAGTAAATTTATTTCATATCACAAAATGTAGAGAGCTTTCTTTATATCTAAATGTTGTGAATTTCCACCCATAGGCTGTGAAACATTATACAGTCCTTTACCTCAGAGAATGAATCATCTAGTGAAGATACTTAATGACAAAGAGAGATGCGTGTTTTTACCCACACAGGAATAGAAAAAAAACATCTTTGTGAAAATGTGCAAAAATTACATTTAAATCCCAGTGTAGAGGGATAATGTCAATTTCTTATGTTTGGATAAAAAAATATATAAATTGTTCTAGATAGCATTGTCTCCTAAGTCCAGACCAGTTTAAAATTCAAACTAAAATGTATTTGCATTTTTGCAGCGCTGTTAACAAAACTGTGAAACCAAGCAGCATAAATTCTCACAACATATGTCCATGAATTCTGTTTGATATTTTGAGTCATCTGCACTAATGAAAATAAAGAAGCCATCACACCACATATGATAATTACACAAGCTTTGATTTGAAGCCAAACAATCAAGATACTGAAAGCTAAATATTATTCAGCTTTGATCATCACCAGGTTGTGGCATGTATAGATGACAACTTCAATTCCAGCCCTAAACAGGAGCTGAGTTTAATTTCATTTGGAAACACTTGATTTGCAATTTAATTTAAGCACCTTTGCATTGAGAAACCCTTTTGTAACACAATGCTGTGTATTATCATCAGTTCTTTCTCTCTCCCCTCTTTCTTTCCCTTTGTTTCTCTTCTCCTGTCCCTCCATGTAGAACATGACGGAGGGGAAGAACGACCGGCGATTCCATAATTTAACACAGGAGCAAGTGGACACTCTTGATCAGGTTCTTACAGAAGTGATTCCCATTCATGGAAGGGGCAACTTTCCTACTCTGGAAATTAAGCCCAAGGATATCATCCATGTTGTCAGAGATAGGCTGATTTCCAAGAACATCAAGGTGAGGGATGTGCGTCTGAATGGCTCCACAGCAAGTCATGTACTAGTCAAGGAGAACGGCACTAGCTATAAAGACTTAGATATTATTTTTGGTGTGGAACTTCCTAAACAGGAAGATTTCCAGATCATAAAAGAAGTGGTCCTGGGTTGTCTTCTGGACTTTCTACCACAAGGAGTCAACAAGGATAAAATCACGGCTCTCACTATGAAGGAGGCCTATGTGCAGAAGATGGTCAAAGTCTTCACTGAGCATGACCGATGGAGCCTTATCTCACTCTCCAACAATAGTGGTAAGAATGTGGAGCTCAAGTTTGTCAGCTCTTTGCGCCGGCAGTTTGAATTCAGCGTGGACTCCTTCCAGATCATCCTGGACACTATGTTGGAGTCATACCTTGAGGCTGAGAGAAGGGAAGCTGCACAAAGGAAGGAGAAAGAACAGGATATTTCCAAGATACAAAGCAGTGGCTCTCAGATAGGTATATTACATGAGCAGACCACCTCTGCTGGTACAGAGAGCCACAGTGAAACAGACATTGATATGACAGGTGAAGCAACAGACATACCTTGTTTGCGTGAATGTGTATGCCACAGTGAAATAGAAATGACAGAGGACCAATACCAGCCTTCCACAGAAGAAACTACACTTGAAGTGATCCATAAAGAAGGAATTGAAGAGCCGAGTGAACCTATACCTATGCCTGAAACTGCTGAAGAAATATCAGAACAGTCTGACACAACCGTTCTTATGAAACCAACAGATGAAAATAGTGAAAATAATTTTGTGAGCAAAGAGGAAATGCAGGAGCATAATTCAAATGGGGTCAATGCTGGCTCACATGTAGAAAGTGAACAGGTGATCAGTGTAAAAAATAAAGATGCTGATGAAAGTGACACACAGCTCTCAGCTCCTCAAACAAATGTCCTTATTGAGGAATCTAAGGACACTGAAAGCATGTTAGTTCCAGATACAGTCCCTGTTGAACATGCCCCTAAAGCAGAGCTTACATGTGAGCCATTGCAGACTACTGAAAAAACAACTGAACCTATAACATTCACTGAACAGGGCACATACCAACCTCCTCCTATCAGCTTTCTTGCACAAACAGCAGTAGATTCAAACAGTGAGTACCCTTTACCACCTCCTGCCAAGAAAACTAGTCGCACTTCACAAATGATTGTTCTTAAACATTCTTCACCAAAACCTCCCAGGAAAATGTCTAAAAAGGTTACATGTGTGCAACAGTCAGCAGAAAAATCATTGGCAAAAGACTTAACAGTTAAATCTTGTCAGCTTGTCAGCCATTCACTTAACGGAGGTGACCCAAAAGAATCAATGCCTATGCAAGTAGAATTGCCCAGTCTTACCACAAACTGCTTTGAGTCAATCTCCAGTGCCTCACATGACAATGAGTCTCTGTTTAGGATAATGGACATATCCACCCCAGCCTTTAGTGTTGCATCCCAGGAGAATGGTATGCACTCAAAAAAGACACTTTCTCTATGCTTGTCCCCAAAAGAAAGTGTTCAAACTCAAGTACAGACCTCAGAGCCAGAGACTGGTGAAACTACTAATCATTCTATTCTAAGCCCTTTGTCCAAACCTTTTAGTTTCTCAGAGGACCAAAACATGGCGATCCAGCCTTGCCCTGAAAAGGTGACAAAAACACCACCTCAGTCAGTAAAGCCAGTTATTCAGGTCAATTCTCAGTCCATAGTTCAGGGAGACAATGACCCTGCTCTCAGCCCGAACTCTCAGTGCAAAGAGGAGAGTGATCTTGCTGCTCAAACTGCTGAGTGTGCTCCAGAATATTCCAGGTCCCCAGATACTGACACTCAGACAGTAGACTCTTCCTCAAAGTCACTGACACCTCTGTCTACAAATCTTATTATTGATTCAGAGGAGGTAGAAAAGACTACCCAGGGCTTGGTGCTTCCTGTTATTTCATCACAGGTTCCTCAGCCCTCCATATCATGTACACAGCCTCAGGAACCACCTGTGTCTTGTACACAGACTCTAGAACCTTCAGTGTTAATGTCACACCTTCTAGAGCCACCTATTTTAATACCACCAGCTCAAGATTCGGCATTGTTACCAACAGATGTTCTAAAACCACCTGAAATATTGCCAAGTCTTCTAGAACCTCCATTTTCCTCTTCAGAGAACCAGCAGTATTGTGTACAGCCCCCAATTGTTTTGGAATCTTCCACATTGTTGTCTGAGGGATCGGAGTCTTCTGTAGTGTCCTATGAAACTCTGGAACCACCTGAAAGGTGTCCACAGATTACCAAACTTTATAAAGAATCACTACAAGCTGTGCGTCCTTCCGTATCACCAGCTGAAGTCCTACAGTGTCCTATTCCACTAGACTTAGGAACCCCAGTAGAGACTCCACATAGTTCAAATCATTTACACCCTGAGACTAAAGAGCTTCGGCCACCTCCTAGAGAGGTGCCGTCTGTTACGGTAGTGGCAGAAAGCATGTACGGAGATTTTGAGCAGGCCATGGACCACTTGCGTTACCGCCTAATTGCAACACGCAACCCAGAGGAGATACGTGGAGGTGGCTTGCTGAAGTACAGCAACTTGCTGGTTCGTGACTTCAAACCGGCCAGTGAGACAGAAATTAAGACACTGGAACGTTACATGTGCTCCCGCTTCTTTATCGACTTTCCAGATGTGAATGAGCAGCAGAGGAAGATCGAGTCGTATCTGCGCAACCACTTCATTGGTGAGGAGAAGAGCAAGTACGACTACTTGATGACACTGCGGCGGGTGGTCAATGAGAGCACTGTGTGTCTGATGGGTCATGAGAGGCGGCAGACACTCAACATGATTACCATTCTCGCTCTCAAGGTCCTGGGGGAGCAGAACATCATCCCCAACACCAACAACGTCACATGCTACTACCAGCCTGCTCCATACATGACTGACCACAACTTTGGCAACTATTACATTGCCAGTGGTCAGTCTCCACTTATATATCACCCATATCCCCTACACATACACATGCAGACTGGACTGGTTTAGCACTGGGCATGACGCATACATGAGAAGCTGCCACTGAGCAGAACTGCAACCTCCTGCAACCTAAAATGGCCACCACAAATAAAAACAAATCCTCAGCATGAGCACTTAGTTGAACAAAATCCCAATTTGAGTGCTTTCAACTTAGAAAAATTCTGTATGTAAATCAGGGATTGACAGTGGTTTTGGTTGCCAATAGACTCACTCTGAAAATGTAGGGGACCATATTTGTCCTGGACTTGTAGTCAGCCTCTGTTGAGATCAGCACAGTCAAAAATCAGTGGAAATCTAATACATTAAAACATCAGAGTTAAAGGCCATTGCACTAGCAGAGTCTACAGCTACCAGTAATGAATGTGCCTAGCACACTGAAAGGAATGTTCTAGAAACATGAAGTTGGAGAAAAAGGGAGATAGTGAGAGTGAGCAAGACAGTAAGGTAGATGGAGAAAATGGTTTTTAGGAATTTAGGAATTTAGGAATTTAGGATTGCTAATCTGGCCAAATCTATTGTTCTCTTAACAGGAGACCATACAATTTTTTTTTCACATCAATTGTTTGTAGTCACCTTATTCATAAAAGTGCACAGTTATACAAGAAGTGCAAAATGTGAAAAAAAAAGTTAATTAGATAAAAAAATGTGCCAATTTTTAAGCAAATCGTACTGCTTAACAAACACAAAAGTGCTAAACAAACACAAAAAGCAGTCATGCTGTAATATACATTTGCATCTGATAGTAAACTTTTATAGTCTAAAAAAGTATAAGAACAAATTATTATTCTTTTTAAAGAACCTCTTGAATTACATAATGCAAAAACAGTGTTTTACAAGGTATGGGTTTTAACAGCAAACATACTGGGTGTCTATAGAAATTTTATAGAATATTATGACGTGATTAAGATGGAATTATGAGAGATGTATTCAATTATGAGAGATGTATTCAATTTATTCCCGTCGTACATTTTTAGGGGCAAAGCCTAAGTAGTCGATGACTCATGGCTCAGCACCATGGCGATTCTTACCAGCTGCATGATTGATCTCTGACATAAACCAGAATGAAATTTATATGAAGTGAAAAGTCTGTATCTCTTCCATTCGGCCTTTTATCCTCGTTGGCTGTAAATGTTTTGTTTGTGTGTCCAGAATGTGAATTATGTTTTTTGGATTGTTGTCAAAAACCGTCGCGCGGATAGGCGTGAGAGAACTGCGAAATGTTGTCATCGAAAAATGTTACTGCCAAATTTCACCACATGAAGATTTGAGTCATACTGGAGTCTAATGAACTTGCAAAAGTACACATTGACTGTGATGAGAGAGAGAGAAAAAAGAAAAAATCTTAATGAAGTGAGTAGGTGTCTTTTGTGTATCTATGATGAACAAAATCAACTTTATGAACTGAGTAATACACAGCTCTGATTTTATTTACCATAATGATGCATATTTAGCCTCAAATGAAACTAAATGACAGTGTAACACAGTCAAAAGCATTGGGGGAACGCTGTGTTTCTTTTATGGACATTAAAATGTGGAAATTTCATCTTATCAGGAGTGCACATGGTGCAAATATACATTTTTTAATGTTAGTAACAAAACCACATATATTTTTCCAAGAAAAAATCATAGTACAGTACAAAAAGTGCACACATTTACATATACATACACAAACATTTACTCACAAATACACGTTACACACAAATACAAATTATAGTTATATATAGATAAGATGCCAAGAACGAGTCTGTGGTTGAGGTAGATCTTTCAGAGTAATATAATCTAATGTCACTGTTCATAAGTTGTGGAGTTCCTTTTTCTTGTGAGGTCCTAGCTTTGAATTTGTGAAGTATTATACCTTAGCTTAACTGTATGATATCTTCAAGTCCCTTATGGTGTCTTGCCCTAATGTTTTTGTCTACTTTTTAAATCTGGCTTTACTGCCAAAACCTTTTAGTAACACTGTGCTTAGACATAGGTTTAGTCTGGTTTAAATTGTTTATCTAAGCAAGGCTTGCAACCATACACCAACCATGGAGCCCTAAAAAAAAACAGTTGACCAAAGATGGAGTTTGTAGGAAAACTTAAGTGCCTAAATGAAGGTCATTAGTATCTGAACTACCACTACTACTATAAAATAGGAGAGACAGAAACAAAAAATAAAAACACAGAAGAGGGGACAAACAAGTGAAGAGAGAGGGAAAGTGAGAGACAGAGACAAAGTAAGAGGAGGAACGTCCTGCAGAAGCCAAATGCACCTGCAGCTTGTCCTGGTTATTTGAAGTGTATGTTTTCTCCTTGCCTTCCTCTAGTGCTGATCGTGTTGGTGTCAGTTCTGTAGTTCTTTAATATGGCTGCTTTATGTACCTTTAATTAAAAAAAAAATATGTATAAACCCACTTAACCACACATCTGTATTTTGTCTTCTGTCTGGCCTGCCATAAGGGGTGTAAACGCTCTATAGTCTCCTCAAGAATTGAATGAAATTGTTTATGAATTTATAAATATAATTTAGGGTATATGATCTGATCTGAAGTTATCTGAACAACTTGTTGAAGAGACTGTAACATTTCCATATTATATTCAGCTTCTCCTTCTTTTTCAGCTGTGTAGACAATATATGCATATAAACAATAATAGATATATGTGTATATAGACGATGATTTGCGCACAGTTTCGTTTTTACGGTTAAATAATTTGCATCTTTATAACAATCTCACAAATATAACTTAAACAAGGGAAGTGTTAATGCCTCTCTTTGCTGGACATACAGCATATGTTTGCATAAAGATTTAGTAGTCACTATCATATCTGATTGCAAGAGTGGTCCAGTAGAGGGAGCACTTTCAAGACTCAGTGGACTAACAGTAGCCAGAGATCTACAGTTAATTTTGATGACAGACATGGGGTGTAAAAGTGTCAGACAATAAATAAATAGATTCAACAAATGAATAAATGAATGAGCCTGAAATGCTGCTGTCATTTCAAAGAACCAAAGTTTACAGCTACATTCTCTTATTTTTATAGCCATTTTAATTCACACAAACTTTTGTGTAGGTCTATTTTACACATTAATGATTGATAATGTAGTATCAGAGATGAGCTTTTTAGATTACACTAATTATCCATTTCTGTTGTCAGAACAGGAAAGTTTGTTTGACATTTGATTCCAATATTTACAAACACTGACAATAAATCTAAATGTCCACACATTTCAGAGTGACAGAACCCCATCTCCTGTCAGCTTTGTAACAAATTAAGGAACAGAGTTGACACATTTTATCTTCATTCACCATCAAAACACAATGTTACAATGTAGAATCATTTCCAAGAATTTCTCAGCACAAGGACTGAATCTATGTTCAAGACTGGTGATAGGAGAATTGTAACCTTAGTCCCAAACAAACCAAGATGGCCACCGCAGTAGTACACAAGGTACAGCTAGTACATGACCCTCCATGTCCACTCAGTAATGACAACATGACAACACTGTGTCTCACAATGAACGGTTGAGAGGGGGCATGCATTGTTGATGGCTAAGAATAGCAGGAATGACAAGTTTCATGAATACTTTATGGCATCGTCATGGCAATAGAGTCATCAGAGGAGCTGTTACTCTGATCTTCCTTGTTCATGAATGTGCATGTGTGTGTGTGAGAGACAGAAAGAGATAGATAGATGGTGTGTGTGTGTGTGTGTGTGTGTGTGTGTGTGGCGGGGTGGGGGGGGGGCTTCTTCAGCCTTGATGAGGTATGTGTCACACTGCAGTGCAACGGCTGGAGCTGTGGGGAGGTTCACAAAGCCAGCTGCACATCACAAAACATCTCTGACGCACTTCCCATAGGTGCACAGCACATCTGCGCTTTATAAACCTATAATCCAAGTCATCCTCTCCAGGATATTTATGCATGTGTATGAATGTTTGTGCATGTCTGTGTGTGTGTGTGTGTGTATGTGTAAATGTCTGTGTTTGTGAGTGGTGGATTATGTTGAATATGTTCATGGATGTTAAATGCACGCTTGTGACACATGCTCTATGGAAATATGCATTTCACACAGCATTTCACTGAACACTGTACAAATTGTTGTGTGTGTGTGCATGTGTGTGTGTGTGTGTGCAAATGTTGCGTACGCATGTGTGTATGTGTGCGTGCATGCAGGTGTGCGTGTGTCTTTGTTTGAATATTGTAGATAACCACTACATTTCATTCAGGTTCTTCTCCAGCCGGCAGGTGCTAACAGGCCAAAAGTCAGCAAGACGGGATGGCAGCTGAATGAAATCACTGAGCGCCCATCAGTGTGTGACCTGGGTTCTGAGAATGGCAATTAAGCCACTTCAACAGTGCTATTACACTGTAGAGAAACCGGCTGAGATAAAATACCTTCCCTGGCCTGGTAATTGCCTAAGCCCTCAAAGGGACGCAAACAATAATTCTCAGCATGTGTATTACAGTAATGATAACATTGTCGATGCAGCCCATGGAGGGTTTTTTTCTCCTTCTTCTTCAAATAGAGTTTTGCTAAAACTTGCCAGTGAAGCACCCTGTGATCACTTGGACTTGATTCATTTGTGCACTGATCCCAAGAAGTGCAGGGTCTTCGACTGACACGACACGATGTGATTGGGCGCTCGTGTGTCGCGGCGCTGGAGGCAGGTGCCAGGGCTTCGAGAGCGAGAGGCTTTTGTGTCTGTAGTCAAAGGACAGAGTCATCAAAGACTGACGTGTGCTGTGTGAGAGAGAGAGAACGAGAGAGAGAGAGAGAGAGAGAGAGAGAGAGAGAGAGAGAGAGTCTTTGTCTTACTGTGGTAGGCTGGTAATGAGCACGGTAATCATGCTAATGTCACCATGGCCACCTACTACTAGAGCTTCCCACACACTGTGACTAATACTCCCCCCCCCCCCTCCACACACACACACATGCACACTTACTTCTCTCTGTGCACATACACACACAGCCTCTCACACAAAAGCACTCAAAGATTCAACCCTCCATGGACACAGAAGCCATCAGCAATAAATAGAGCTTACACACTCAACCCCACCGGCACACACAAGTAAGGGCCCCACACATGGACACACCCTTGATTGCATACAGGTGGGCAATTGTATTCAACAGCACTTCTAGTGTTTAAGTTACAGTGTAAATGAACAGATTCCTATTAACTGTCAGAGGAAAGAACATAATGATCAATGCAATCAGAAATTCATACAGCAGATGAATATACAGCTTTGATGTTCCTTAAGATGGGTGGTCCTGTCTGCTAAGGCATAGATCAGATTACGCTGGTTCAGTCTGAGAGAGAGAAAGAGAGAAAGAGAGAAAGAGAGAAAGAGAGAGAAGAGAGAGAGAGAGAGAGAGAGAGAGAGAGAGAGAGAGAGAGAGAGAGAAAGAGTGGGACAGTGAGAGATATATACAGATAGAGAGAGAGAGAGAGAGAGACTGTGACTGGTCTTCTGAGCCCTGATAGTAGCATCAGGTGGTTCATTTACACTTAGCCCAAGATGAAGTAGCTCTAATGAAATGGTTGCAATTCCTCTCTCTCATTCTGTCTCTCTCTCTCTTTCTCTCTCTCACACACATTATCTCTCGTTCTCCTTTTCATTCTCTTTTTCTTTCTCTCTCTCTCTCTCTGTCTCTCTCTCTTATTGCTCTTCCACACACACAAACACACACCACCGTATCTTCTCTTCTGTACCATATGCCCAATCCAACACAAAGGAGGTACCCAGCAGGGTTTGCTCGGTGCTTGGGGTCCCGCTCGCTCGGCAGGCTGAGACCCCAACAGCTCTACCCGCCACACGCCGCTCAAATGAGTCCTAATCCAGTTTAGCTGCTATTCAACTCAATAAGAATCAAAGCCTCAGGGGTGGGAGGGGGTGCAGGATGGCGGTGGCCTGTTGAGCCACGGATGGTGCTGGCATCGGTACACGGGCTGTGGGGGAAGCCAGATATATGAGCAGTGGGCGGTGGGGATATCCCCCTCAGCCATGGCTGAAATCAATGTCCAAGAAAGAACAATGGTCAAAAGCAGCAGGAAATCGAAATCGCATAGCCTCTGCCACAGTGGTCAGTGGGATTTGATTAGGAGAGCATTCTGCTCAGTTTGGTGTCATGTGCTATTGACTCAGGCCAAATGATACACATTATTCATCACTCTTTGCTAAGGCAATCACCGTTATTCTTTTCAATGTGATTCCAGAGTGGAAGGAATAAGGTAGGCTGTTTATTGTTTTGCACTGTAGACGCAAAGCTTCATGGAGACGCTATGGTGGATGAGTGCACTGTTGTAGATTACACTGCTGTAGAGTGTGTGTGTGTGTGTGTGTGTGTGTGTGTCTCCAGCACTGAAGTGATTTCAGGTGAAAGCATACATTACATACGTAGGAGCAAAGATGCTCACCTCTCTCTGTCTTTGTAAGCGTATCTGCATATGGATGGGTTGAGTGCGTGCATGTGTGTGTGTATGTATGTGTGTGTGTGCGTGTGTGTGTATGTATGTGTGTGTGAGTGTGTGTGTATGTATGTGTGTGTGTGTGTGTGTGGCTGGTTGCATGCGTATGAGCATGCGAGTGGATGCGAGAACCAGAGAGGGAAGAAGAAGCGTGTCTGAGGGTCAGATGGAAATGAGAGGCGAACGCAAACGAGGCTCATCTCATGAAAAATTGAATTCCGCCATGCACGCATTTGAAAGCCCAGTTACACCACTCTGTCCCTGAGTCACGAGAGCCCGACAGGCGAGGATACAAGGGGTGGGGCCAAAAAGAAAGGGGGGAAAGCGCCAGGAGTGGGGGAAAAAACTAAGGAGCGGCACGAATAGGAGCAGAGGGAGGGAAATAAGGAGAATGGGGAGAGGAGATGGAGGAGGAGAGAAGCATTGGTGGCTTCAGGGCACAGGCTGGCGCTATGCTCACAGTGGGATGTCGAACCGGAGCTGTGTGATAAACATCTGAGAAGAGGTCGTAAACAACCGGAGTGCCTGTGCGGGGAACATAACACACACACCATCATGTCTCTCACACTTCTCTCTGTCACATTCAGTCTGGAATTAATTTTCCAGTGATGAAAGATATTTCCTAAAGATTCTGTCTATTTCTTTACTTCTGTCCAATGCCCAAAATAATCACATAGACAAGTGATCTGTTTAGTGGCTTTGTTGACTGGGTAACTGGGCAAAAGAGACACCTTTTAAAAAATACATTATATAGATAGATAGATAGATAGATACTTTATTGATCCCAAAGGAAAATTCAAGAATATATACCAAGTACTTACAGATGCATTTTTGGAAATAATATCAATATGCATTGATATTTCCCCAAAATGCTAACAATACTGTTTCTACACAAAATGAGCCAAAATCATCACTTATTAAATAATAATATCAGTAATATATAAGTCAGTTGTTCATTTCTCTGTAACAGTGGCTTCCTTTTGTTCAATGCTTGTCTGAAATGGCTGTTTTTAATAGATTGGATTTACATTGTGAGACATGATTAAACGATACTACCTTGGCTTTTCAAATCGCTGAAGAGAAGAGATGCTTTTGACTATAAGAAGAAATGAAAACAGTATTATTTAACCATGATCTTAATGGTACAACATTTTCAACACAAGCAAGGTTAGGGCATGTATTTTTAGAGTAGGAAACAGATCATAGCTGCTCAGTGTAACAGAGAGTGACGCAAATTTGGCTAGACTGTCATGCATATAAATAAAAGCTGTTCTGTTTGTCAAGGTTACTACGTCATGAAAGTACTTACATCTCTGGTACAACTTCATCCGACACACCTCTGGAACTGACTGAACTGCATTTCAAGATGTGGAAATAACAAGTCTGGCAAAAAAACAACCAAAACACCAGATCTGCATTAGTTTTCACTAGAAGCAGTGTGGCACTGAGCTGCCAGTATAGCCTTTATTTGAGATCAGGGCTACACAAACTCATCTTGCTATTCTCATCTTTTAGAGTCCTACTCTGAACAGAGTTGAGTCATTAGAATATTTCTAACACAATAGCTGTGTAACATGTAATGTGTGTAAACACATGCTGTGTCTGAGAGTACCCTGGCATTACTTAACTGCTGAGTGATGGCATGTGACAGCAGGGTCATGAAGGGGCACCACCTGACAACACCTGGCAACACCAAAATTACCTTCAGCAGTAGATAAAAAGCCACACATTACCATCAAAGGTCATGTGTGTGTGTATGAAGGCTTGTGTGTGTGTGTTTGTTTGTTTGTGTGTATGGGGGGGCGTAATAAGAGCTTGTCAGCTCAAGTAAGTGGTGTAACGTGGATGGTGTCAGAGCCACACAAATCATAGAACCTTGACGAGGTTTGTCCGTAGCAGGTTTCCATGGAGATCCAATGTCAAGCAAAAGCAAAAAAGGAATAAAGAAAGAAATAATCTCAGATAATACACACACACACACACACAGACACACACACACACACACACACACAGACACACACACACACACCTGTAAAGCTGTAAAATAAAAGTAAAATAAAGAAAGTGCTACAAAAAAAATAAAATTAATAAGCACTCAGAAATGGGGGCTGGGGAGAGAGAAATAGACAATGACAGAAAATGAGAGAGAGAGAGAGAGAGAGAGAGAGAGAGAGAGAAAGAGAGAGAGAGAGAGAGAGAGAGAGAGAAATAGAGAGAGAGAGAGAGAGAGAGAGAGAGAGAGAGAGAGAGAGAGAGAGAGAGAGAGAGAGAGAGAGAG
>JAOYMR010000009.1:10806919-10829305 GCA_025802075.1 Tenebrosternarchus preto | reverse complement strand
AGAGAGAGAAAGAGAGAGAGAGAGAGAGAGAGAGAGAGAGAGAGAGAAAGAGAGAGAGAGAGAGAGAGAGAGAGAGATGAGTGAGATGAGGCAGAGTAATTATTAGACCTTTCCCCCCTCTCCAGGGTCTCGTGGGAATCACTCACTGGGCTCTGCATCACGGCAGCACTGACGTCAGAGAGCTGGAAAGCACCATCGAGATTTTCATCCATTTTCTTAATGGGCCTCTACTGCCTCTGATGCCCCTTGTTCCAGCATAAACACACACGCACCCTCACACATGCATTACTATATATACAAGGACATTTAGTCCTCACTGCTATAGCAGTACAAATACAGGCACACACACACACACACACACACACACACACACATACCTGTGCGGCCGTCGCTAAATAAACGCTCAAAACCCTCGCATCAAACACTCGCAGGCAAAACCGAGCTCTTCCACACATACAAACAGAGCTTCACATACGCACCCAGAATCCGACTGGACACATGACAGGAGCTGCGAGAGCTTGGGAGCGTGTCTGCAGTGCTGGACGACTGAATCATCCTGCTTGCCAGTAGTCGAGCTCCAAGAGTTTTGTGGACATGGCACGCTAACACAGCACGCTAACACAGCACGCTAACACAACCACTCGCCGTGACATTCTATTGAATCATGGCGGGGGTCGCCAAATCTGGCAAAATGTGGCATTTACGAATAATTACCCAGGCTGAGCCTGTTTGTTTTTGCTGATGGTTTGCTGATCCTTTGAACAACATGCACAAGGCCACTGTAGTTCAGTGTGTTATTAACTTAGTGCAGTGGGGGGGTACACATATCTATAGACGCTCTTAAATGTACAATCTATAAACAGGCCAAATAGGCAATCAAAAAGAACTCACACATCTCTAGGCTTCAATTGAACAAATTTGTTTCAGTGAAGCAATTGCAAATACTATTTTTAACTGCAGCAACATAATAAATCAAGAGAACATCTACTGAAAAGATATTTGAGCTGGTGAATTTTAAATGCATATTAAACGGTTATCGTCATAACCTAGATACGCTGGATGAATATAAAAGCATCAATATGTTCCAAAATAGACTGAGGTTCATAATGTGCCATTTTAGGTGTTGTGAATGAAAGGGAATTATGTAAACCATTTTTCTATTTGCAACTTGTGAAACAACTCTCAAACTTCCACCCGTTGGCTTAACGGATTTTTACTCAGACTGTCTGACTCATTCTCTGGTAGCCGAGATCTTCACGTCAACCTTTTCCCTCTTTCTCTTCTTCTCGCCATTTGTCTTTCACTGTTTCTGACCCCTATGTCCCACCCCTTCTGTTCTCCCTCGCTCCTCTGTCTCCTTCTCCTTTATCTTCTATTTCTTCTCCTTCTTCTTTACCACTTACCTGCTAGTGGAGGTCACAGATTAAAAGCTAATTGCTGACGTACTCTTGCCTCTCACTGGATTCCGGGAAAAAAAAAAAAAAAAAAAACTAAGAAGAGACGTCCATTGAAGACAGTTTGTGAATGGAATAACAATGTGCCTATTAATCATAGCAAGCTGAAGTCATTTTCCATAACTGACGATTACACCCGGATGTGTGTTGTATTCTTTACTCCCTTGTGGATGTTTGCCAGGCGAATGTGCCAGCTTGCTTTTTAAGAACAGTTCACACACAAAGCTACGCGTTTTTCATTCTTCCTCAGAAGTGCCTACTCACACCCGAACAACTCCTCAGTCACAAACATGCGTTAAATGACAAGTCTATTTTATATTAAGCCGCATGCATTTTTTAAGTTCATATCAGTTCATAAAACAGCATGTGCTAATTGGTTGCTTGATTTCTTGGGTCCCTTTAAAATGAAATGCAATAGATCTTAACTATTGGTACCAAGCTTTGGTTCCCCCTGCTGGATTTGGTTTTCTTCCCTTCAGGATGTCTGGCAATCCCGTTAACTCTAGGTGACAACAGAGAGCAATGCACATTTCACAGATGCACAGAAAATGCCATGTGGCGAACTGCAGCATATGTACAAGAATCAGTGGATAGCAAGTGAGGTGAACTCGCCTGAACTCTGAGCATTCACACAAAGCAAAAAGGGCAATGTTTCAGAGTTGACATCTCACAGTGTTTCGGAGTTGACGTCTCACAGTGTTTCGGAGTGGACGTCTCACAGTGTTTCGGAGTGGACGTCTCACAGAGCGTTACCCAGGTACTTTCAGCCTTCAGATTAAAGGCCTTGCTACAGAATGTCAGCGGAGACACACACTAGGAAAGTGAGTCCCTAATTTCTGAGCTCCACGATCACCTACTCCAGAAATGTCCACAATACAGGCTATCGTAGTGACTGTGTTTAATAAAGCGGTGTCCTGGGGCTAGTTTGACCCTTTTCTGTCACATCTGCCCTAAGTCGCGCCTGCTTTCCCTAGCTGACTGTTGAGAAGTGTCTACAGCTGCAGCGCAGAGCTAACACCTTGACACTTGCTGATGGAGCCTGATGTCTCCTGCAGACATGAACCAGTGGAAAAGAAGGGTGATGACAAGCAAACCTTCTCTGTGCAGCCTCGCAGGGTGCTCCTCTCCCGAAGCTGCCAAAGTGCTCGGCCGTATCGTTGAGTCTCACTGGAAAAGGTCAGTGGATGACATGAGCTTCTACAGAAAGAAATCATCGCAGAGGGTTTATTTGAAGAGAGCAGCACCACGGACCTGTTTGCCCACCAGGCGGGTTTATAGTTTGTTTTTAACGTATTTAATCATAACAAAGTCAAAGTCAAAGTCAAATTTATTTATGTAGTGCTTTTTATGACAGCCATTGTCACAAAGCAGCTTTATAGATATTTGTCATAATTCATTATGACTGTATTAGAGCTTTCTGACAACTAGCCTACCACCTTGAGCGAAATATACTCAGGAGAGATGTTCTTGAAGAATGCATGGTTTAGTTTTATTCTTGCAATGACACTGGACATAAGAGCAAGGAGTGTTTCCTTCTGGCAGAGGGCCAGACAAAAATCTGAATCAGACAAGCTTGAGTCACGGCAGAGCAAACAAATATAAAAGCAGGGCAAATAATACATTAAAAAGTCAGTATGAAATTAGACAACAGCTTCAACTGGAAAGGAAGTAAAATGGAAAATGGTAACAAAAACAGAAATTACAGGAATTAATATATAACAAGTTGAATATAATTGCATTATATTGTACCAGTTAAAAGGTGGACACACATGACTGATGTTTTTAATCATAACAAAGGCATTTTAATCTAATGGATTATGTTTAAATTTGTTTCTAAGACAAGTTGAAATTAGGAAAGATGTTAGCCTATATATGAAATTATTTCCAAAAACACACACATACAATCGCACACACACACACACACAATTAATTTAAGATGCAAGCTCAGCAAATACCTTTCTTTCAAATAATTGTCAGAACCTTTGTCTCTCACCCACCAGTGTTCCACTTATGTGTAAATTTCTTCAAGACTGATGGAAAAGCTTTATAAGTGACTGCTTCATAAAGCTAAAATCTAAGATAAACAAATATATTTAATTGATTTGTTGTATACCCGTTTATTAAATGTGGAAAACAAACAATTAAGAAAGAGTAGGCAAGTCCAAACTTTTGACTGCTACTGTTTCCAGTAAGGTTTGCTGTTGTTTAACAAGGAACTGATGCAGATTATTAGCAGACTGGTGATGTCGAGTGCTATTTGGCAAGAACTGATGTGGGGGTCATCTGGGGTTGTGACCCCAATTACATGGCTCTAGTTGTTAGATGACCCTTATCCTCACAGGCTCTGGGTCAGAAAGCTGGACGCTTCTAATGATCAAAGGGTGTTGTAGCGCTGTTCCTCAGTACCATGCTACTCCCAGGCAACCATGAAATACCACCTCCCCAACATCAAGAGTCCAGAAAAGTTCCAAAAGCTATTCCAAAAGCTAAGGTCTCATCTACACCCAGCATTCATGGAATGTACATAAGCAACAGAGGCCTAAGGATGCAATCTTGGTACGTGCTCGTGTGATGGAAATTGCCATTTAAATCTTTACCAGTTAGTTCTTTTGAGCTTAAGAAGCTCTATTTAATGGGGATCGATCTTCCTGAATGGAAACTATTTGTTCACGTTCCACATGGAAAGCCACATTTGGTCCACTGTGACTGTGCTCAGGAGTCTCACTTCACTAACAGCTGTCCAGTTCCCTCTGGTGTCAGAGAGCTCACTGAACATGGAGCAACATCTGTTTGTTTGCTTTAGTGGGACCACTCATTGGCCAGTGTTGGACAATAATGAATAGATGTAACTTGAACATTTAGTCGATAGTAATAAAAACATGGAATTCTTCTCTATATTTAACTACCTTTTTCATGTCTACACTTTATTACAGTTATGGAAGTTTTCAAGGCTTGTCTCAAATCATATTTATTTAATTTCTGCATTACTTTATCTATGTAGTAACACTTCCTATGGATCCTGTAAATTCATTATAAATTCATTTATAACACATTAAATAGAACATTTTACATCTTTAGCCAAAGTGACATACAATTTTCAGTCATGTTACAAAGATAGACAAGTATAATGTTAGTCTAGACTTGCCCAAGGACTCTTACTAGTATATCATAGAGCACTTACCTGGATGGGTATTGGATGCCAGTCCCATACAGGAAGGGCAGGAAAATTATCCACTACACAATACCAACCACATGCATATAACACTTTATAATGCCTACCAAAAGCATGTATAATTAATACTTATCATTACATGCACAATGCCTTATAAAGCAAGAGTATTTTACTTCACAAAGTCAGATTTTATAAAGAATTATAACATATTTACATGTCAACATTAGACATCTTATTTATGCAGTGAACTGGTTCTGATCTACCTTATGTATCAAAGGATATAAGGCAGTATAACACGCAAACACATACACACACACATTTTGCGGGGGGTGGGGTGGGGGGTGGTATTAGTCACAGTGTGTGGGAAGCTCTAGTAGTAGGTGGCCATGGTGACATTAGTATGATTACCGTGCTCATTACCAGCCTACCACAGTAAGACAAAGACTCTCTCTCTCTCTCTCTCTCTCTCTCTGTCTGTCTGTCTATCTATCAGAAATTTATATGAAGTCTTCATGTATGAAAGCCATTTTAAAAAGACACTTCAATTAAGCCAGTAAAAAGCACCCATAAAGTTTCATGTATCGATATGGTATCCTGCACATTTTAAAGGCATTTAAAAATGTACTTAAACCTGTAATGACCTGGTATAATACTCTTCTGTGCTATATATATATATATATATATATGTGTGTGTGTGTGTGTGTGTGTGTGTGTGTGTGTGTGTGTTGTATAATGTTTAACAAATAATTGGTGAAGGGCAATTTGTGAAACCAAAGTTTTGATGAAACTTTATCAAGTCATACTCTTGCTGTTTAAAGTGTTCTGCATGTAGCTATAATTCAGGAGATTCAGTGGTTGGTGATCTCAGGGGAACTAAAGTGGCTGGGAGTTGAGCAGCACTGGAAAGGTACGAGGCCCACAGATGACAGACAAAAGGAGTTTTGTGCACTTGATAGTCACTACAGTGGCTGCATAAAAATAGCTCAGCACCTGGTCAATCCGTTCCACCTGCTCACTGGAGTGGCTGGTGTGAATCTCTGCTGCAGTAAAGACACAGCCCCTCTCTTTGTGCAATAATAGGTTCTGGGGTAAGGAATACTTTGAATTCAGAAGAAAGTTCTTGACTGCAGTTTCGTAATAGCTCCAGAAAAAATAGATTCAGATTTAAACCTGGTGGCGTTTTTCCTTGTCCAGCTGCATGACCATGGCAATGACTTGATCATGAGTTTACGGACGTGCAAAGTGTTTGCATATCTTCGTTAAGTGCACGCTGAAACATAAAACATGAAGCATAAAGAGTTGTTCCACCTACTCCAGGCAGTAAGATCCTGAATGTGAAAGCACGATCAAATATGAGACGATAATCTTGGGACGATCAAAACCATGATTCACCTTCCCTTACTCAGGACGGTCCTTATAAATGGATGAAACAGTCGGGGGGGGGGGTTATGCTCATCCCTGACTCTCCCCACACCATCACAGACCTGGCAGACGTGTCTAGAGAATGATCAGTTGTGAAGAACGAGACGTAGGCCACCATCACATTGTCTGAAGCAGTGTAGGTGCAAAGTACTGAGAAAACTGGAATAAAAATCCTCTGCACTTATTTGGAGACTCAGAAAAGCGTCTGGGAAGTGTGGAGGGGAGATTCATAACTAGCTGCTCAGGTGGTAGAGGAGCAGATGGAGGGATTAAATTTCCGTGGACCAGATTCCGAGCTTAGAGTTGTGGGAGTTGCGAGAATATTCCCTACAAGGCAGTTATTAGGCTGACCACCGTATGGCTTTTTGTCTTGCAGATTCAACACGGCCATTTTCACCAAAGCCTTTTGTAATGATAGGACAAAATAGTGGACAGAAATGCTAGGAGCGTGTATTCTGGTAACAGAGGGGCGGACAGTAAGTAAGGTAAGCTTAAGGTGAAACATAAAATCAAAGGAGACAACTGCACAGGCAATTGGCGAGACTTCACCATGTATCCAGATGCACGGAGGACTGTACATGAGATTCGTAATGGATCCATCAGCAATGTTCAAAACGGAGGCAGTTCTGAAACACTGAGAGTGTCTGAGCTCGGGAGGGCAGTCACAACTAAATCAGAGTGTAAATAAATGATCACAAATCTGCTGGTGTTTGTGTTAAATCACTCTACTTCATTTGAAACCAGTCTACAAGACAACATTAGTTAGATCTTAAACAATGAGTGATTTAACCCGTGCAAACCTAAATGTGATGTGTTTCTGGGAGGGATGAGGCAGGATGGCAAGGCGATCGCTCACACTGTTTTTTTTATTACTCAGTATAAAGACAGGCACACTACCCTACCGGAACACACGTACCCCCACTCAAGGGGGCTACACCCGGAGTGCCACATGCCTAAGGGTGGGAACTGGGGCATGATGGACTGCGCGAACCAAAGTACCAATCAGAGTCACTAGGAGGATGCACTGCCTTCATGATCAGAGTCACTAGGAGGATGCACTGCCTTCATGATGCTCTCCTCCAAGCACTTGGACTCCCGTTCGGTATAACCAAGAGCACCCTTGAGCTCAGGGGTTTCTGTGTCCAGGAGAATTCAAGGAAGTCTTCCAGCCCAGATCTGTTTCAGCAGGACAGGAGATGAATCAGGTCTACAGTGACAGTTTCTTTAAATTCAGTCCAATGTTGATATTTGAATTAGGCTAAAGTAGCATGAAAGTACGTGTGCAAATAATTGAAAGAATTTGATACAGTCTCTTAATAAACTCGTAGCGGAAGACGTTGTTCCTTTTGTTGTGCAGGTGCGAATGACTGCTGCAAGCAAGTAAATATTTCCATGGTTCTACAGCAGAGGTTGACCATTTTTTTCTCATTTCAACATTCTGAGAAAAAATGAGATATTGTTGAATGTTCTTTGCAAGATAAGCTGTGTTTCGTGATCAAGAGACATCCTCTGTCCAAGAAAACCACCCTGACACTGTTCACGTAGAGTGCAGAATACGCTTTCATTTTTTAATTCCTGAAGTCTATAACACTTCCCTGGATTTTCTTTGGTTAATACCAAATTGTTTATCACACAGTACCTCATCAGATTGTGAAAGGATGCAAAGTCACAGGTGAAAAGTGGAAGTAAAGTAACAGATTCAGCATGGAGCCATGCGAAATACCTTTGTTGAAAGTTAGAGTGGTAAAGATAAGTAAAGAAACACACCTGGCCTCACCCTTACCTGAGGTATAACAGGTGACCTGTTTAGCACAGGTGTGGGACAAGTACGTATACTGATGGTCTAAGATGATACCGATTAATCACTGCAGTTTCGTATTTATAATCTAATTCCCCTAATGCTTTCATGTGCAGTGTGTATGGATGTGCCAGTACTGATATGAACAAAATGTTTTTTCGATCCACCCTTTGCAACATGTGGCAGCAATTGCCTGATGCAGATAGGCTCTTCCACATGGTCAAACTGATCTCACAAGCACAATTATCATTACAGTTATTTACAACAGAAGTATAAACCCTTTCCTATTAAACGGACCTACGTTCTGAGCTGGGTCCCTGAAATTCCAGATGGGAAGACACTTGTGGCCGTTCATTTTGGATGTTAGGAATCGCACTGCCCGGGGCGCCAAACTGCCGCTCTGAAATCCCTCAGTATGGCTTCTGCTCTCTGTTTTCGTGTATGAAAGCGAGACGTATCTGTCGCTTCCTCCACGACGGGAACAGCGCCTGGTGCGTTTAGCTGTTCTCGGGCTGCGGGATGACTCAACCCTTCCCGACGTTTCCACCGCTTATACAAGGTGCTGAAATAAAAAGCCATTTAATGAGGACCAAGCCAAGAAAGCAATTAACAGCTGAGAATAACCACCATGTCGCTATCGCTAATGTATTCTAAATGCTCATTCATGCCCTACACGCTTTTGCTGATGTTAATGCAGATTAAATTTTTCTCCCCAATCCAGAAATCGTGGTGCACGGGTGAAGTGAGGTTTTAACAAATGTAACCATATATTATACTGCCCGTATGCTTACTGCAGTTCTGCCTCTCAGGAGAAATTGGATTACGCATTCATTCACTGCTGAGAACAAGATTAAGCAAATCTACCAAAAAACAAAGTTTTACAACTACATAAGGCCAGATGATGTAACTGACTGGATCTGTCATAAAGTACGTTGGTGTTAAAATGTTTTGTCCATGCTAAAAGCCCTTTTCAAAAATTCAGCCATGGTTGCTACGACAACTTACTTAACGGGCCCTCGACTCGAACAGCTGGGAAACTGTTTTTCATTCAACCTTCCCTTCTATCAAGCACAATCTGCTTGATTTCTTTTCTGCTTTTCTCCACCAATGACTCCACTAGAAAAAACAGTATCATATCATTAAAGGGTTTTTTTTATGTTCACAGTCCACATGAGTTTCATATGCCTTACTTTTCTTGAAGACTATTTCTCACCCTTAGCTGATGCTGCTGGGTGAATGACTTAATATCAAATTCGCCAAGCATTTGCACCATTATCCTCTCTTTCTGATTGTAAGACTTGAGGAAATGTGTTCTCACTGTCACGATGCACCGGGCACCCAGCGCCAGAGACACACCCACTCCAGTGCACACACCCCTTCCCTGTTCTCAGTTGGCCTGATTATTAGCATGACCTGTTCCTACCTCCCACTGCACTCATTATTACAGTATTTAAGCCCACAGGTCCTGCTCTGTTTTCTTGTGTCACGTTTGCTGAGACCTTCTCGAGAGACGCATACGGGCTATGATAAGGAACCCTACTTTCGCTCTTCTTCTTGGGACGCTTTGTTTGCTTTCACCTTGTTTTTGTTGCTTCTGAACTGTCTGCATGAAAGTGCTACAAGTCGAGTGTCAGTGCTATGGAGAATAAAGCTCCTTTCGCTACACCCATGCCTCCGATCCCTCCTATCCGACATTACAGAATGTGTGGCTAAAAGGGAGAGAGGAGGGCCAGACCCAAGTGGGCTAATCTGCTAGCGTCCCAGGTGCTGGCCCTGTGACCCGCTGGAAGGACCCGCATTATTGGACATCCTCGTGGGGAGCGCCACCGCTCAGAGTGTCAGGAGTTCCATCCAGCAGTTTCCACCACCAGCAAACGTCCCTGAGGAGCCAGTGCAGTTGGACGAAAGTAGAGTCCAGAAACCACCTCGCAAGGGTAGCAGAGAGAGTGGCCCGGTGAGTAAGGCCACTGTGTTTATTGGTGGGTAAACCAATGTGTTTATTGGTGGTGATTATTACACACAAGGGTCATCCCTTCTCTGTTGCATTGATAGTGGATTCTGGCACCTCTGGAAATCTCATGGACCAGGGATACACCAGGACCCTGGGGATCCGGACCACACCATTATCGTCTCCATTACGAGTGCAGACGAGGGGTCCCCTGGAGGAGGACACTACACCATCAGGTCCTCCACCCCCTCCACTGGAGCTGCAGGATGGACCAGCATATAAGGTGCAAACTCTCCTGGATTCTCGCAGGGCAAAGACAGGACAGTTACAGTACCTGGTGGACTGGGAGGACAGGGAGGGATACGGTCCGGAGGAACAGAGCTGGGCGCCTGCGTTGCAGGTGCTGAACCCCAACCTCAGTGCTTCAGTCCACAAGTCTCTTCCCTTCAATCCAGCATCCAGATGACCATGTTCTGTCACGATGCATGTCCTCCTTGCTGATGTTACACTCACTGTTACTGTTATCTCCAAGACACAGCAGTGGCACCTTCTGACTAAACAGTAAAGATGTAACATCTCATGGTTTTTTAAAACTCAAGACTCACGTTTTGGATGTCCAATTACAGTAAAAAAAACACACCCACTCTATTAAAACGCCACATCTTTAGTTGTTGTCATAAACAGCCTCGTTCAGCGTTCGTTGTCGGAAGCAGGCGCCGTAGACTGCAGCAGTCCTAGTTTTGGCGGGGGGGGGGTTAAAAGAGAGATACGTCAGCTCCCTCGCCGAGCTCCACGCTGCTACCGCCTCAGCAACGACTACGGCCTCCGTCCGAGCCGCAAATGAAAGACTGCCCATCTCTTTATAGTATAATGAGCTTGTTAGGCTTGGCTTTAGAGAGCCGCGTGTCTCTGACTTACCATCATCTCTCCTCTATCAGTGTAATGTGCTTTACTCCAGAAGACGAGCAAAAAAGCCATTCAGCTTCCCTGCCCATTAACAACAATATAAAACACGACACGCGTGCCATTTTGAGCCAAATGGCCTAGACAGTTATTAGGATAAGTGCCACATATACAACACAGCCTAATCAGTGTTTCTCTTGCCCTTCTCCCAAAATGAGGCTAAAAATGCATTTTTTAAGGCCATTTTTATGAAAACCCTTCTACTTTCTTGTTGCCTAGAGATTGTCCATACTATCACTGTACGGCTGGATTATTGTATTCATCTGGACAAAGTATTTCCTTTCTTCAAATCAAATGTTCCACTGAAACTACACAACATTTAAGGGATTTTCCATGATTTATCTTCAGCTAATTTTGGGAATGACGTTCCATTGTTCAGTTTTTCCTTCCTGACCTGGGCTTCTGTACAGTCTCTCATCACAAAACACACTATTCAAGCCTGTGTGTTATAAAAAAAGAGAAAAAAAGTTCATAGTGTTTATGCTTATGAGTGGTATTGTTCTAAATATGTACGTTTTTGCATGTCATGTTAATGTATCTGTAAATGAACCACAAGGATAAGACACACTGCACACATTAAAGCTGGTTCAAAACAGTACAGTTCATATTTAATAGTGACCATGTGTACACACACTTGTAGATTATGCACAGCTGGTCTTAAATCCCATTTTGCATATCCCAAAGCACGGCATTGAGATTTTTTTTTTACGTTCGACATTTTCCAAAGCAGAAACGACGCCTTCACAGGCAAGACCAAGCTGTTCTGCCTTCCTGTTACGATGTCTTTGAATACCAAGACAGAGACATGAGAACAAATCTGTAATGTCACTGCACTGTGGTAAATGTACTGGAGTGAAAAATGTACCAGAGTAAAAAGTTATTTGAAAGAAAAAAAAATGATACAACAGACCTGATAAAGAATGGTACAGACTCTTTAAAAAAAAGGAGGACAAAGCAGAAATACTCTATTTCGTGGCACCACTGATGTTATATGTGTTATATGTGTTGAAACCAAAACTGTTATTTCTCTAAATATGGGCATGAGATAAAAGCAAGCTATGTCACAGTTTATTTTGCAGGTAATATTTATAGTTCACCCCCTCAGTTTAGACTAGCATAAATACTGGAACAAGCAAACTTTAAGTAAAAATATTAGGTGTTGTGTAAAATTATGGAGTAAAATTGGCAAGCACATATAAGCATAAAAACATAAAAGTGGTATGTTGATTTTCTTAATTAGAGTGCTTGAAAAGCTTGAAAAGCACTCTATTGTTATCTTGTCTTACTTGAGATGATTCAGCATTACTTAAACCATTATCAATTTGTGTCTGTATTCATGGGCTTCTGACTACACCTGCATAAATATGAACGTGAAACAGTGCTTCTCCTTTTATTGATTGCCTTCTTTGTTTGATTTTCTACATGATAAACCTCTGTTCAGTCGTTGGACACATTTTCTTGCAAACACGCAGGAAAGATACTGGTGCATTTGGTCAGTAGAGCACGTTGATGTTCATTTAGCTACTGCCTCCAACATTTTTACAGATTAGGTAGGGTGTGCTTTTGAACATTCCAGACTTGTTTATAGAGGTTAATCTTCCTCTATTCTGTGCATTTAACCTCTCAACTTTAACCTTTCTGCTGTTGAGTCTTATGAGAGGTTTATAGCTTGTTGTGTAGCTTCATACATCCATTCCAGTTTTGCGGACTGTGTTAACTGCAAATAACAAAGTGACTGCAACAAGTTGTTTGTGGTTTCAGTGATATCTGTTTTATATTTGTTTCTTTCTAACATTGCTGGCATTTTCTATTCTGTAACACAATTGTTCTCCTCGGTCAACCTGTTTGTAACAGATTGTTAAGTACATAATTTTTATTATTTTACTTTTTTTTATAACTCCTGACAATATTTTTTCTATGGTTTTGTCCTTTTCCTACAAACTGCTTGTTTTTTTCTGCCAAAGACCAGTGAAGTCAGTGATTTATGGGTGATTTTGAGTTCAACTAAAGCCTAAGGCAAAGGTAGCCACAGAAGTATCTGTGTATTTAGTGGTTATTTAATGTGTATATGTGCCCAACATGGACTTTCATACATATTTACTTAAGTTCATTTGTCCCATGTGAATATGCACACACACACACACACACACACACACACACACACACACAAAACATGGCCAGCTACACATTTGCACTTTGTCTCTCTTTTGATCTTTTTGGCTTCAAAAAGGCTAGACAGCAGAACATATTCTTGTAAAAAAAAAAAAGTATTTAAAAAATCCAGAGATATCGTATCAGTCCACTGTCTCAGCAGAGTGAGCCTGCTGCAGACTGATAGCAGAAGAGCTCAGAAGAGCTGAGCTCTTGACACAAGGTTCAACTTTTTTGTTTGTTTGTTTGTTTGTTTGTTTTTTGTTTGCGTGATTCTTCGCTGCGTGCCAGGTAAGCTCTGATAATTACCATGACAGACACAACCCACTTCTCCAAGGTTGAGCAGCCGGTGGACGTGCCTGCTTCCTGCCTCTGTATAGGCTGGAAGCAGATATCACACTACCTAGAGGAAGCTTTGGTTTCAACCGCTTAAGCTTCCCAACAACTGGTCTCAGGATAGCTTCTGGTAGCCTTAAACGCCACTTCTGTGCATTATTCACGCCTCCCCCCCCGCCTGACCCCAGACCAGTCACTGAGGGCAGTGACTGCAGTGCTGGTGTGCATGCCTGTCTTGATGCATTTTACGAGGAAGGCTAAGAGTGTCGTTGCCACGTGGTGGCTGACGATGACACACATGGGCTGCCTGGGTTTGGAGGGGGTGGGGGGCGGAGCTTTGGGGTTGGTCGATGGGTGGGGGGGGCATGTTTGCACTGATTGACGTCACATATATCTACTCATTTCCGTCTCTTGCCTACGTGGCAGACCAGTTCCCCACCTGCGAGGAGCAGGGATGCTCGAGCACACGCACACCCACTCTTTCTCCACCATCCTCCTTCCTCTTCCTCCCAAAATAGACGAGAATGCAGTGCAACAAATGGATAAACAAGGCCGTGCAGTGAAAAGTGCCTCCGGTGAAGCTGTTGGGTGCCATTTGAGTGTAGTTAGTGTTCTTGCATACAGCTGACCTCTGCCTGTCCTGTGGCACATTTCTTTGATTGGAGCATTTATGCCATCCAGCCAGCTATTACTTAAGTTTAATTTTTCCCCTTTTTTCTCTTTGTTAAGGATAGAGAGAGGTGCAAGGCCAGTCATGGTTACATGCATGCAGAAATGCACCAGCAGGCAGGTCACGAACAAGAACATGCATGCACACCCGTAAACACATTTACTCCCGCAGCAGGTGCTCGTCACTGCGCTGATAAAAGAACTGACGCCTGCGATCAGCTGCTTTGTGACAACACGAGCAATTAAATGCTCTCCCCAAAGGTCACCCTCATTCCTTACAGACTCCGGCAGCTGAGCCAGTGGCGCAAGTAGCTCCACAACAAATCAGACTATTTATCACGGCTTCGCCTTGAACAGGCAAATGTCATGTCAAACCAGGTCTAGGGTTATGGTTTCAGTTCCAAAATTAATAAATAGAGACAACCTTTCCATCCTGACACAGGCATACAAGATCACAGCTTGCTATCTCTAAGAATCAAATTGGTTTTATTTGTCTGTTTATTTATTTATTCATGAATATAATTATTTATATTGCATACCGTGAGAGTGCTCCGACGTGAGTGATCTTAAGTAAAGATCCAGCTTGGGTTGGTTTTAACGGAGCTCACAGCAATATAGGAGTAAACTGACCTCACAGGAACTTAAGAAACTTCAAAGTATGGACCCTGCTTGACAGAGACAGGTCACTCGAGCTAAAACGACACGCCACTTACTGCGGCACTGAAACAATTTGCCATCATGTGCCGGTCATCACGTTCATCACAAAAAACCACCTTCTCAAGGCGAGGCGAGTCCTTCAGTAGCACTTAGGCGTGGGGCCCTCAGCTCAGCTGCCTCACAGGCAGTGTGTGATCCCTGCTCCCTGCTAGCTCCCGGTAATCATCACAAATGCAATTTTCGAAGAAAAAAAAAAGAGTCAATTTCGCGTCAGATTGTGATAGTGGCAGGAGAGCAGGCAAAGTTGTGGACAAGTGGCACCATGGTTCGGTCCACTGAGGTGGGCATTAAGAAAACTGCTGGGGAGTGGTGGGGGCTGGGGGTTGCCTGGATGAGTCTGTAGAAGTCTCAGGTCAAGTGACTGGTACACTGGATCAACCATGCCTACTGCATGTGGGACACATTTATGCACTTGAATACACAGACAGGCTAATAGCTGTTCGTAGGCCAAATGACAATCTCACAGTCTAACCTGAGTCGATAATTCCAAATCATAACACATTCGGCTTTAAGACCTACTGTGCCTCCTTTGAAGCAGAAAACTGCACTGAAGGTTCTGACCACAGAGTACTGAGGGCTGAGTACTGAGTACTGTGTACTGAGGTACATAGAGGTGTGGCCAAGGTGTTGTTTAGGTTTCCAAGCAGAAAACACTCTACTGAGCCATCCTGGTTAGGAGCAGTGCTCCAGTGAATAAAGAGAGAATAAAGGAAGGCTTGGAGCCCAGTACATACCCACACACTCTAGCATTTGATTTGCAGGAAAAGCTTTCCTTTCTATTGTCTGGACAGCAGATGGACTAAATATTGCAAGCATACTGTGCAGACGCTTCCCTTGGGCGAGTGCTGTGATGGGGGGACTGTGCCAAAGCGTCAGCCGGGATCCCCAAGACGCGTGGGAGGTGGCCCCTGCTGCCCTGAAGATCCTGAAGGTGCCTGGAGGTTCCTGAATATTCACGCGCCAGTCCCCAGTGACGAACTGGATGTTTAGCCAGTTGGCAGGGTTTACGAGCAAGAGACAGACGCGCCAGCACGTCCCGTTTGTGCCCCAATATTGTAACGATAGATTGGCATCATCGTTTCTTAGAACAGCTGATCTGTGCTCGGCGTCTCATTGAGAGAAGCCAGTCAATGCAGAGAGGCTCCATGCATTGTAAGAAAAAACTCACTCACGCTCTGCAAACTCAGTGCCGTGACTGACTCAAGTCAATTTTGCCAAATTATGTCTAGTCTGAATCACAAATACCTTTTGAGTGCTGATTTACTTATGCAGAGTCACACTGAGCAGTAAAAGCAATCTACATTTATATGTCTAGTAATGCCTACTCAAACTGATTAAGCAACGATAACTTCTGGGCTTTACTGGAAGTTCACATTTCTTTACTGCCTTATCCTCAATACATTACACACACACACACACACACACACATTTGTGGTAGCCTACCAGCCCCGAAATGTCTAGATGCAGACCAGTTTCCAAGCTTTTTATTATTTCTGTTAAGTATGAATTTGACCATTCTGACAAAGCATTACTCATACAAACACAGAACTTTCACTAAAAAAACATTTCAGTGTCATTGTGAGCTGCAGCTGTTTTTACTGTGTTTTTACTGTGACTTTGTTGTGAGTTCCAGTTATTTCCCAAGAGTCCCAAATTCTACTGACTCCCATTTGGATCAGAACAAAATGTAAATTAATTAAATAATAATAATTTTAAAAAATGAAGACATTTAGTCATAATAATCAGATTTTTATGAGGTTCTATGCTGTAATTCTAAGAAATATTCACATATGGTAGGAACCTCCTTTATGCAATGTCTGGTTTCAGAGATGATTCAGATAAATGATGTGTAGCACCGCTTTGCTGTTTACACCTTTTCAGACAGCAGTACTTTACTTAGATAAATGGCAGTTTGTGTTTTTTTTAAGAAATGAAAAATAATTGAAAATAAGTGGGTATTGAACACTGGAAGGCACGAGATCTACAACCCCTTCTTTGGGCAAAAGACTCTTCAGTTTTGAGGTGTCATTCAAAATAAATTTCTTTTAGCTATTAATTTATCATTGTTTAAGCAAGGCATTGTATATGAATGTTAAGTGAGACTGGAGTTGTATTATTAAGTTTAATCATTCTAAATCAGTCAGATTGAAATTAAGGATGTACTGTCATACAGTAATGAGTTGGATGAACCAATGTGAATTTTGAACAGTGCTCAATTTCACTGTTTAGTTCCACTTCTTTGCGGAGGAAGTGAGCTTATAAATGAAATGTCATGATTTTTATTCAAGGCTGAAAGAAATCATTAGTCATGATGATGATGGACTGTGTTACTTATCGCAGGTGTAACACCAACAGAGCTTCTAAAATATACCAGAGGAAGCAGCACAGCCATTGTCGAGGTGCCACGCAACATCAGCTCCCCGCCAGGCTTCTACTGGGTTGAAAAAGTGTGTCTGCAGTAATGGTGGTTGGTGCATTATCATCCCAGTAGGGCTCAGGGGGAGAATGGTGGAGGAACTGCCTCTTTGGAGTGATCGACTGAACCCAGGATTATCGCTTGAGTCATCACCTCCAGCCAGCCTGGAGCTCTTCAGCTTCATATCCACCAGAGCCGCTTTCCGTGCGAGAGCTACGGCTTCCGGCTGGATTCGGGCTGGCAGCTCGTCTGTAATTCCGTGAGCGGGACACTTCATCAAAGCTTGGTTCAGGCCCCCTTCCGGATGGAGGGATACAAACATCCAGGCTAATCCACCTACGCGCTATCGCCATGGGCCGCCGCTGGGAGTGGAGGAGGCCATAAAACTTTAGTTCCAGCGGAGGGTGTTTTCCAGAGGCGCGTGGTCCCAGACCACAGAGGATGTAAGTCATGGCCTTCACTGGGTTCCACTGAGGCCATTCGGTGAATGCAGGCGCTGGATAACAACAGCGCAAGGCCGGCCTAAAACTGCAACAACTTGCTAATTCAGCTCCAGGTGACACAAATGGGGACATTAAAATTGTACACAGTGGAGCAATATTTGTACTTCAAAAAACAAGGCTTATGTGGGCTGCAGCCAACATTTGGATTTAATACTCATTTAATTTACTAAGGAAACCACAGATGTATTTCAGTATTAAATTAATTATGTCTGGTAATGCACTACATTTGCTACAAATGTATTTGCCAAAACATATTATAACTGAAATTAATTGCAAATAAATATTACAGAGTGATGGTATGTGTTTCACCAGGGTACAATTAAAGTCAACAGGCTTGAAGTTTACAATTCAACAACATGTGGAAGGGCCTTTCTTTTAAAACATACTGTAAAATACACTGATACTCAGTTGCACATACCACATCCATGACACACAGAGGAACAAGCTCTTGTGAATGTAGCAGTGTGTTCCCACTAATGTTACCACAGAAGTGAGGACAAAACATCTGTTCTCAGAACAGTTGAGCACAACAACATTAAATTGCGATTGTTGATCTCATTAGTGACTTACTGAACCAATACCAAAGTTTTCCACAATCCATTTAAATCAAGTCAGTAAATATATTGTGTACCATGACCTGTTTTGGTATTCACTGTACACTGCTCCTTCATTACGGATCACAGAAATAAGATGTTCAATCTATAGTTCTATGTCTAGAAGCTTCTGACTGCACATATGACAGTAAATATGTGGGTTCAAACAGCGAATTGCAATTACCAGCATGTCTCTGTGGAGTCTCTTTGAGATGGACTTCAAAGCACTCGCTCTTTCTCATTGATTAAGAAGACCTCCAAAATCTAAGCTCAGACAAGATGGCGGCCGGGTCTGCATTTTACTTGGCTCTCATTTTGTAATTCGTCTGGGGCCTCCATCATGATTATGTCCATTAAACCAATAAGATGATTAATAGCACATTTATCAAAGGACATGCAGTTCATTGGTGTAAGAAAGCTCATAACAGCTGCTTCTGGGATCAATCTGCAAATGATTCTTACATTGGGGATAGATTAAAGGCTTCTTAATAAACACTAGGAAGGGACTCGCCTGTAAAGGACACAAATTTTACATGAGATCTTTTTTTTCTCCAAGCAGTGCTAAAGAGAGCTTTTCATATACACATATTTTCTCCCCTTTGACTTAATTTCCAGGATTTACATTTTTGCTCAGTTCTCACAGTGGTATTGGTCCATACTGCTACATAATGCATTATTACCTCTGATGAAATATAGACGACTGACGTCTTCATGGATTTATCAAGTCCTTTACGAGTTGTAAGTGGTATGTTGGAGCACTAGGTTGTGGCATTCCAGAGCAAGAAGTGAGGAACACTGGGTGACACTGACTCAGTATAGGAGATTAGATTAAGAAAGGGAGTTTACTCCACTCTGTCAAAGACATTTAACCTAACTGGCTTCTAAATGCCTCTTTTCCTGTTAAGAGGCACCTAGAGGGATGAACTTGCAATTACAGAAATGACAATGCTGCCCCCTACAGACCACTGACTGGAAAAATCCCTAGGTATACTTAAATGTTGCCACAAAATGTTGTGGCAGGAGAAGTGATTTTAAATGCATACTTTGGTGATTCATCCATTTGAGAAGTCAGTTCTATGCCTGTCTTAAAAAATTCATCTGCCAGTTTTAGTCATTAAGGATCAGAACCAGTATTATCCATCTAAGCGAATCATTTCCGGATGAGATGTGAACACATGGAGGTAAATGGAAATCAGTGGTGCTCGAGCAGACACTTTTTAGTGACTCACTCTTTTGTACGTGCCAGAACCCAGAGAGCACAGGTATGGCCAGCAGTGATTCACACATCTTACAGCGAGGACATGTGACTCACAATGCTACAGCCCAACAGGAAGATAACAGCCAATTACACGACGGGTAGCTCCAGCTGAACCAATCACCATGTCAACAGGGACACAGTCATATCCGTGTGTATGCAGAGCCCATTCATACTTTTATCAGCGATGACATGTCCTTGGTACCGATGCACGCACATTCAGATTAGCTCTGAAATCCAAATTGTACACTATTTACACATATTGGTGGAAAACATGGGGGAAAAATCTATCTATATACCTAGTGGTATTACACTACAGGCTGTTTGTAACATTGTATTATCAGTGTCATAATGTATGAATAGACTGCACTGAATAGAATTTGCACCAATTTCTGATTATATTACCTGAGAAAAAGGCCTCGCAATTCAAAGGATTCACACTGAGCTACTGAAGCTGTTAAACAATTCTAAATCTCCTTAAGTCTCTCCCTCCCACATCTAAAGAGCAATTTTGAAACCCCTCAATATATGAATTATTTTATTCCTCACAAAAGCTCTTGGTTCTGCTTAGCCTTTTAATGCCTGGTATATATAGTTGGCACATGTCGAAAAAGCAAGCTAGTAGAAGGCCTTTTATTGAGCAGTGAGTCACAGATTATATCAAAGGAGGTGACCCATCCTTTGGAAACACCAGAAATGTTCCCCTGTATTTTGTTTGCCACCAACAAAGCACCCAAGAATTGTTCTGACTTCACTCTGTGACTACAGCTTTGCGTGAAGGTGGAGGGGGGGGTGTCATGAAATACTGACATATTAGCTAATAGCTAATTCAACATATACACCCCAGATAAATCATTCTACTATTCACAGTGCAGGCTGGAGATGTGGCTACGTAAAGAGCTTTGAGGCGGGAGGATTTAGACGGCACCTGTGTGCTCTTTCATGTCTGAAAAAGCTAAGGGGTTAATGGGCCTCCCCCAGAGACTGTAGCCACTGAAAGCCAGTTGAGATTAAGGCCATTTGATTTCCTCATTTACCACGGTAGCAGACACAGCTGATCCGTAGCCTTCAGACACTTTGTTCCAAAGCATGTTTGGAGAGTGTAACATCCCTAGTTTAGTTGATAATAGCTAGACAGACAAGAAGAAATGCATATGGCATTTACATACAAGGGAACTGTCTATCATCTGCATACAGTTGTAGAACAGAGAACTGTATCCTACACTGTCTTCTTTTACCACTGTGCTTCACTGTACACACAAGCCGGATGTGCTCACTGTGCCCTCTGTTCGGGTGCATGAGGTCAGTATGTTAATGGGGTTTTGCAATGTGCAGCCCACACGCCCTGCCTCTGGTTCCAAACGCTTCATGGACTAAGTTAAATTGCCCAGATTAACACCCAGGTCCAAAACCCACCAGCTTGGGCCAACAAACACCATACGGATTTAGTGGTCGCAGGAAGAACTGAGCTGTAGATTCCTAGATCCCATAATATGAAATATTGTGATTGTGATCATCAAATGGTAATGAGTAAGGCTGAGACTGAGTCTCACTTTTGCCTTATTAGCCCAATTTTGTAGCAGTTCTGACATTGTACTGCAATACTGGGGTTACTGGGTTAACTTGCCCATTTGCTCAGGCTTTTGACTGCTCACCTTTGAAACTACAAGTACCATCATGTTTTGCTCTGCTAGGACCACAGGGTAACATGACCCTCCAAACTTCTCCCAGAACTCTGTACCTGCAGCCAGCTGTTTAAGATCATTAAGGTCGTCATCACTGACTTAGCAGGCATGTCAAAATCCAAAACACAGCAGGAAAAGCAGATTCCATAGACTTGCTGCCATGAAGAGATATATTTAAATACTATTTCTATATTAAGATACACCAATCAATATTAAGATTGCTGAAGAAGGATTTCTATCCTCTGGGCTAATGACCTCATCAGCAGTAACTGTTACTGACTCATTTTCAACAGTTTTTTTTTAACTATTTTTTTTTTCCTTTAACTAATTTTATAGAATGAATTCCCATAATTCTGCATTAACTCGCATCACAACAAGCTTTTCCCCTTGAGCAATCCATCCACCTCAAACTTAACATCGTCAAGAGGCTGAATCACAGCTGTGCAGAAGTCGGTGAGTACGACACGGCCAATCCTCTGGCCCGGGGGGGAGGGGCCTGACGTTTCCCTCTGCGGAAGAGCCGGCTCTGTTTCACGCCGGCTTTAGGAAGACGAAGTCTGAGCTGTGATGAGGTCACACATTACGCACGTAATGTCGTGCTTCGCCGCTGCCCAGCGACGGGCCGGCAGGCTTAAGCTGACCGATAGCGGGAAGCAAATGGGCCTTTTCAAAGAGCAGATTATTACCAGGACAATTCATTGAAGATGTGTAACCACATCTATGAAATACCACCGGTCAGAACAGCACACGTTCAATGGCCGTTTTCGAGTAGATAGCATTTTTTTTTTCTGCAGACTTCTCCGTTTGTCTTTCATGCTGATATTGGATCAGTCTCCCTTTTCAAATCCTAATCAGAGCCGTTATAACAAACCACAACACACACCAAAAAATGGTCTCAGATCGGCAAGTCAAGATCCATTGACACCATTTGAGCCCATAGGTTTCTATTACCATCAAAAAGACACTTATACTAGCACTTCATACAGTGGAGAGTGGAAGAGTGGAAGGGGAGAAACAAAACAAGTAAATAAAAAAAAATAATAATACATGAATAATACAAGAAACTAAGGTTCCAAACACCAGATTATGTGCAAACTAATATTCAGTATCTTAAAAGGGACAAGCTCTCCTGAAAAAAACTGATCTCTCAACTACCTTCAGTTTAACTATTTTTTAAAACGCAATATATATATATATATATATATATATATATATATATATATAAGAAAATCACTGAGAAGCAAAGATGAGTAAAATTATAAGTTTTTATTTTTTTAAGTGACATAGAGAAAATTATATATGGT
>JAOYMR010000009.1:10767226-10783978 GCA_025802075.1 Tenebrosternarchus preto | reverse complement strand
CCCCCCCCCCCGCCCGCCCCCCCCCCCCCCCCCCCCCCCCCCCCCCCCCCCCCCCCCCCCCCCCCCCCCCCCCCCCCGCTGGGCTATAGAGGCATGAGAGAGGCATGGTGTGGAGGAAGTTGAAGGAGGTGATAAATAGAGGAAACGAAATTAGATTTTGTAGATGTGTGGTCAGTCCCAGTTTATATGAGTATGCCCTACCTTACTCATTTTGCAGTAAGGAATAAAACGTTGGCCTGTTCCCAGTTAACAGTTAATCAGTTAAGCTCAGTATTTTGCATATTGAAACTGGGGGTCCAAAGGTCTGAGTCCTTTACCAAGAACTGACCGTCATCATTTTAGAAAATGTTACTAAACTGATACTTTCTTTAAAGAAAACATTACTTAAAAGCAGGATGTCTGTGAAGTCTACATACAAAATTTATATGTCTGAATATTTGATGCATATGCCATTTAATTAAAGCCAGTACTTTAAGATTTTACATACCTAACTTAGATGTATTTCTGCAGAACAGCACTTTCCAGCTTAGAGAAGCAGTTCCAACTAAACTGCAAATAAGCTTTAATGGACTCTATATGGAGCCCTGCTGTTCATACAGCTTCAAGGAAGATGTCTGGGCTAAACAATTCCAAGTTTAATAAGTTCAGCATCAAGTCCTGAAGAGGCTTCTGATCCAGTAGGACATGCAGCCTGAATCGCCCGTCTTAACCAAGAGCTGGAGTGACAGGAACAGATGGGAGAGGACAACAAGTAAAAGAGAGCGAGATCACTGCCAGTGTGAGAGAACCTCCAACACACAAGGATGAATATAGGAACCTAAAGAACAAGGGAAGTAAGTTCATGAAGTACTTCAGTGGACCCTCAAAGCCATAGGCTCCTAACTGCTATGACTTCTTCACAGCAGGTAAAACAAAACAAATCCATAGAGAACATCATACACAAACCTTCACAACTTCAGAAATAAGGTTTGACACAATATGTACAACGAGGGTGTCACTGCAGAGCACTAAGAAGCCTGTACGTTTCTCTTGTGTTGCTCAGAGCAGCGTATGTTTCTGTAGCATGTTACTTCCTACAGCAGGAACAAACCATGCAACAGCACTTCACAATCGACGACAGTCAGAAACCATGCCTGCGCCAGCAGAGTCTGGGAGAGAGGCACAGCTCCACGCAAACATCAGGTTTGTTCACTCAGCCACCATTCAGACCAGCTCTAACCTGTATCACCGAGAAACATCCTCTGAAGTGGAATATAACTTAAGTGCTCACTTTGTCACAATGACTGTTCAACTCAATTTGTCTGATATTCTGTTGTTTGTTGAATTTTGTTGGTATTGTTTATGTGTGGTTGCACTTTTGAAAAAGCACTGAGTGAGTGCTTAGAGTTCTTGGTTAGATCAGACCGATCTGGGTAACTGTGCTTTTATCAGTGGGATGATACAGAGAGCAAGAACGTATTCAGGGATCTTTCCAGGTCTCTAACAGGTAGGCTACCTCTTCTGCAACTGGTTATAAAACAGAGAGAAAGCAAAAAAACATATTAACATCACTGACTTCAACCAAACCATCTTTTTAAAAATGTTATTTTGTGGCAAACATATGTTTTGGCAGTACATATCTTAGTGTTAGATATTTTAGTAAATAAATTAGGCATTTAGGACAAACAAGTTTTATTTAATTAAAATTTTCAACAGATTTTTGACAAATTTGCCAATGGAATAGATTTTTTTTAAAGACTGGCAATTATTTCTGTTTCTGAGGAAGAATCAAAAGCTTCAACATTGTCATTAATGCATTCTACAATGAAAATGAAAAACCGTGAAATCTGTTATGGTTCTAATGCATAGATTATCTCTGGTACCTTCATTTTAATATGTGCATAAATAACTCTACCTTAGATTGCATTAGACTGTTATGGATGCGTGTTTTATATATGCTGAGCAATAATGAAAATGACATCTGACACAGCAAGGCAAAGCTGAAACTTTGATTGGACACAGATTTTCTAGTTACACGAGTTAATGTGCTCGTTACTACCTAGCAGCTAAGCAAAGGCCCAGGGAAGCACACAGAGATCGCACGTCTGCCTGAACGACTCCAGCCACCGTGGAAGGAGCAGCTGCTCTTCCTGGACTCCTCCTCCAGATTCAAAGCTCTAGAAGACTGAAGAAGCTCAGCTCTGGAGAATCAAAAAGAGTAACAGCTGCTTTCACACCTGAAGGCTTGACTTCACACGCAACTATCAGTCGTGTGAACCAGTCCGGTGTTCATTTCTTTCAGATCCTTGCACATATTTTATGGCGTTTTATCTGACAGCATGTATGTTTACATGCACAAACATTTTTCAGTCACTATTATGATATTATAACTGGAATACCTTGTTATTTTTTAAATAAAAAAAAAAACCTTTTTCCTTGTTATTGAGATTTTTTTTTTTTGGTATTTTTTTCTTGCCTACTGAGATTTATTTTAGACTTGTTCAATGGTCATTGTACCCCACTAGACAAGTTAATTTCTTACTCCAAACATGCATAGATTTGAACATATTTACATAAAGATTGAAACATTTACAGTTTTGTAGCAATTAAATATTATTCAGAATTCTGAATGTTGTCCATGTACTACCTATAGTAAAGGTAGACACATGTTTAAAATACATAAAAGAAAAGTATGCAGTTTATCTTCAGTTTTTTTACTACTCATGTATGTAACGTATATAGTTTGTCACACATTTTATATGACAAAATGGGTACATAGCCATGTGACATTTATTAATCTATGCTAAATTTCAAGACACAATCCTTTAGTTCCATTCAGACCAGTTATGGCACAGTTATGGAAATGCCCTCGAGGATTCAGTGAGTCATGAGGATAGGCGTGCTCTTGGGTGGGAAGCTCGACGCTCCAGCTGTGGTGGTTGGGATGGGGCTTCAGTAACTCCTAACAGAAGTATGTCAGTGTAATGGCTGGACAGAACATGGCTGGCCTGTAGACCGGTGGTTCAAAACAGTAACGTTACATACTAGACAACCAGCCCAAAATGACAAGCAAGGCTCCAAAACATAGTCTGAAAGCATGTTTATCTTGACTTTTATGTACAGATTTTTTTCAGTCTATATGTTGCCTTTGCTTTATTTTGTCAATTTGTTGGAAAAATAACACACGCTTCACACTTCATCACACTTAAATGGGTTCATCACACTCAAATGGACAAACATGTCTCTATCAAGGCCACCGACGCCTGCACACATAGAGGAGAAAGATGCCAGCACGTTTGGGCGTGCAACTGACACGCACTGGCTAATTTGTTTTTGGTTTCCATCCCGACAGTCACACTCAGGCGCTACATAGCCCCGATCAATAAACCGTACCCAATGTGCTAATAACTTCCTGCATTCCGGAGCCAGACTGCTCAGTTGTGGCTCAGTGCTAAACACACACACACACACACACACACACACAAGCCCTAGCACCATAAAAATCTGACACCATGTCATTCCATTTTTAACTCAATATCTAATAAATCAGTTTTCAATCCAATATGTTTTATTAACTGCTCTAATTCAACCTCGATGTTTTCAGCAGGGAAGCCCTTACCCTTTTCTGAGTCTCTGAGTCCACCTAGTGTAACCGTGCCATAGCACAACCTGACCTGCTTCTTCCATCTCTTAAAATAAACTGCAGGCCCCTTTGAGCTCCCCCCTTTCCAGAGCTCTCCTGACCCCTCCCTCAAGCCCCCAGGAGCCCACACCCACCACCTCGCCCTCTCGCTACGTGGTCTCAATTCACTATCCTCTGCCTTCGGTGTCGCACGGGTGCCACCTGGCATCATGAAAACGGGGGTGGCCGCCCTGGTCGCGGGCTTGCTGGGAGGGCCGGGGATGCTCTGCTTCTTGCTGGCGTTCAGCACCGACTACTGGCTGCTGGCGAGCGATGACTGCGGGGGTCTGAGCAGGTTATGGGAGGCCTCCTCCACGGTGGGCACTGAGAAGCAGGCCAACAGCACAGAGGTAATGGAAAGCCAGCACGCATGCCGTCACAGGGAGCTTTAAAAAGCACAGGGCCTGGGCAGCGAGTCTGGCAGTGCTGCTTTTATGTTTTTGAGACACGTTACAGCTGCAGTTGCGTGCGGGTAGCTAAGAGCAAACAGCCAAGGTTGACATAGTGGTATAAAACGACAACGTCTGCTGCCTGTGGTATAAAATGAAATATGTGTGAGAATACATGTCATAATATTTTTTTTAGAAATCTTTAAGTAGTCATCGTCTTCTGGTCCAAATGTTTCATATTAAATTGAAATGAAAACTGCCCTGAAAAAAGAGAACTTTAAGGTTTAGACAAGTTCATACACCAAAACTATTTTACCAATGATAATAATGATACTACTGCTAATAAAAACAAGAAGAATAACTAACAGGTAATAGATGAATAAGAAAAAGAAGAAGTGATTTCAGACTTTCATATTGTTGTTTTAAAGTAACCCAAAGCAGATTTGTGTCATTTAATTGTAATATGATTTTATTAAACATCAAGACATGGTAAACAACTCTCTTTTTTGTAAGTACTTAATGGCTTTCTGAATCAATAAAACTAAATTAATATTATTGACTAAACTCTGACCGCAAGCCAACATCATGAAAGTTATATTGGCCAGTGTTATAGAATAACTGGCAATTTAAAAAATCAGCAATATTAGAAATACAGCGAAAAGAAATGTAGTGAACCATCTGGTAAACTGTATGCTAAGTGGTCGATGATTGATTAGTTGATAAGTGAATTTCCAGTTGCCAAATTAACTTTTTAGGGAAAGGAATTGATGAAAATAGCTGAACTGTTTCACAGGGGCGTGTCGGAGTGGGATAAGTTGTCAGGGCCTGCTGGAATGTGTAGACAGCTATTTAAACAGGAGCATGGCCATTGAAACAGACGTTCAGCCTGAAGAAAGAGAAGGCCAGAGTACTGCACATTAATGATGGTCAAAGGAGTCCATTAGGGAGGCTAATGGCTGAATGTTTATTCAAAATGGCTTGGAAACCAGACATGGAAAAGAGAGCTGAAGCTCTCAGGGGAGAATGATTCTGAATAAAAATGAGTCCTAACTTACTCTACACAATAAACTAATGGAGAATTTCTTCACATAATTTTTAGATGATTTTGCTCCACTAATGATTCCAGCATTAATAGCTAGCTGGTTGGATTTTTGGACTCCTCACTTGCAGGTGAGAGTTTAACTATTTAGTTTAATCGTTCAGTTTTTATGATGGGTATTATCCCTCTAAACATCTGTGGCAGCAATGCAGTTGTTCACTGTCATCACTACCTGCTACTTGTTCAACAAAGACTGTGAAAGTCAATGACTGGTAGAGCCATTTCTTAAAAGCATAGCTGTGTTAGCATCATCTCAATTTTTTTAAGCTTCACTAAGTGTTTTTGGCAAATGGGCCCAGAATTTTAACCCTTGTTTTTAGACCAGCCAAACAAATATTTAGTGTTACCTAAATTAGAAGAATCACTCTTAAGGTTTGGCATCAGGTATATTTTTTAAAGTGAATTAGTGACCTCAGTTTATCTGAAATGACTGGATTTGAAATGTACTTCGAAGGGTATTGTTGATGCTTTTGAGCCTCTCTCACACGTTTGTTATGGTACTGACTTTGTTCTGGAACCACACTAAAATGAGATGTCACTCTTTTTTTTATCCCTCTAAGAACTACCCTTCAAAACAGAGCACATCATTCACCATTCTCAATGTTCAGAAGTGACGTTCTACTGACCAATTTCTGTACCAACAAGACATCATCCAGACATAACAGCGCTACTAAATCTCTCTTCCTTTCAAGCTAGGAGAAACAAAAAGCATACGGTTCCTCAGCCCATCAATCATTTTTATGACAGCATCAAGAGTGCCGAGTCATTTCATATGTATGCTTAAAGAGCCACAGACCGCAGGTCCTCGAGAGGCTGCATTTGGCAGAGACCAATATCCAGCACTCTGCTGCACCTATCCAAAAAAAAAAAAAAAACCCCAAAAAATAACAAACTGACATTTGTTCAAAACCAGTGGCTCACTTCAAAGAGCCTTATGCCTGCAGAAGGGCTGCCACAGTAGGCAACGTGGTGATGTTTCATACTGTTCCAAATGGCCATGGGCGCCTTCCACTAGGTTCACACGATGTCAGCGCAAGGAGTTCACACCATGAATGACAAATGCACCATTACACTGCCCAGCCTTCCGTGCTCTTCATATAGCTGGCCCAAGTAGTGAGCTTTAAAAGCATCACCTCCGAAAAGCTGTTTTGCGTGTCTGATGAAGTGCCGATGAACCTTGGCTCCATTCTGATGCGTACGCTCTGCCTCGCCCAAACCCCACCCCTCCCCCTCCCTCCTCCCCCAACGCAGGCGCCGCAGGTGACAGAGGTGATGGAGGCAGGCCTGCCCGTGTTCACGCTGCATCACGAAGGCTTCTTCTGGCGCTGTGCCTTCCAGGCTGATCCTTCACTGCATGCCATGTGGTCTGTTCTGTTCAGTGAGTACAGGAACCTGCACCGCAGGAACCAGCGTCGCAGACGTCTGGCTTTTGTTTAGATCGATTTTCTCAGATTCATCTTCAGATCTTTGTTCAGGTTTTCAGAGATGTTTGGAGATGAAAAGTCAGATCAAAAGCAGCGTGTTTTCGGGCTCTTCTAATGTGGGTGTTTTCTGGTCCCAATAACAGCAAACCAGCCAAGATCCAAAATCTGTGTCCATGGCTACCTCTTCCCCCTCCCTGTGGCTGTCGGACCTGTCCCTCATCCTACTTACGATACCACTGCTGGTGAGGCCATCGTTTCTTTCCCAAAGCTTGTGGTTATTGTCTACAATTACTATTTGGTCAGAGCATAAAAGACAAAGGTCAGAGAGTGTGTAAAATGAGTCTTAAAACTTTTTAAAACTCTAAGGGTTAGGGTTAGGGTTAGCATTTAAAACTCTAAGTGAGAGTGGAATGGCCAGTCACAGGGAGACAAAGCTGGACTTCTCCAACATGCTGGATAGGTGCACTTATATGTCCAGGTGACACATAGTAAATAAGTGAAGGGTACTTTGTGGATGTACTCAGGGGAGGTGGAGCCCTGGGGATATACTGCCATGTTTATCATCTTATGGCAAGGGTGCATCCAATCTTATTCACTAAGGAGTGTGTGGCTGCAGGTGTTTGTTCCAACCAAGCACCAGCACACCTGATTCCACTTGAGCTGATCTCAGGCTTCACTTGAGCTGATCTCAGGCTTCACTTGAGCTAATCTCAGGCTTTACTTCAGCTGATCTGAGGCTTCAAAATAATGATAATTTTGTACAAAGCATGCTCCAACAGCTTCACACACACCCTCTGCTGAAAAGCTCGGGCCTCTTGCAGGCCATCAGAGAAGTTCTATGCGTACACAGACGGAACAGAAAATATTAGTTCTATTTGTATTAACACAACTACTTAGGCAGCCTGGTATTTTTTTACTAGTTCATGTCATATGTTATGATCAAACAACGTGCCTAAATCTAACTTTAAACCTATGCCTAACCCTAGCCCTAACCCTAGCCCTAACCCTAACCCTAGCCCTAACCCTAACCCTAACTAGAGCTTTAACCCTAAAATAAGCCTGCATTTTACAATGGAGAATCGCTGGATTGAACCAAAGTTCTGAAGTGTTGTGTTGTTTATGCTATTACAATTACTGGGGAAATAAACCCCAGCACACACCTGAAAAAAAAAATAGAAGCATCTGTAGGGAGGCTTCAAAGGACTAAGGCCTAAACATGAAAATGAGATATTGAGAATCAAGGCTGTTTCCAAGTGTTTTCTATATTATAGCACAATGTAAGAAGTTCCGAAAATAAATTTATGGTAATAACATTGTCCTTTGCACCTTAAATTCAAACTAAATGACTAGAAAATGAAAGTACTATATCATTATTTTTCAACTGCATTTCCTCTGCACCCAAATTACTTCTGATGGGTTGGGGAATATTATTAGTTCAAAGTATATTTTTAAGTTCTTTAAAAAGTCTACTCTAAACATATGTGAACAAATTAGTGTGTTTTCCAAATGGTAAATAAATATTCTAGAATTCTGAGGATAACTGAGCAAATATTTGGGGAATATACAAAAATTTGTAACATGTCCTATATTAAAAATAATTCTCCAGAAGTAATTTTCCAAAAGCCTCGTAGCATAAAATCTGTTGCTACATGGTAAGAGCAAATACCAATTTGAAAACAGTTTCTCTAATAGTTAACAATGACCATTACACAGTGCTTTTTGTGAATCTGGGCCAGTGCCATATGTAACCCATCACATTATTAGAAGAACCCAACCCAATCGTGATACTGTCTTACCCTGGAGAACAATCTGTGTCAGAAACACAACAGAGAATGTACCATTTGGTCTGTGATATGAAAGAAGGTAAAAATATGAAACATTTTTCTCTTTAGTTTCTCAAACTGTGGAGCACATTTTGAAAGTTTGGGTCTTATTTATTAACATTTTTATTAAAAAAAAATATTTTGGTCTTATGAAATTCCATACTAGTAAGTAGGGGCTTACAGTGATCTTTCTATGCACATTATGTATTAATTATTACTGTTGTTGTTTCTGTTGTTAACAACATCATCATTATCAACAACAATAACAACAATAGTAATCACAATAATACTTTATCCATTCATATATTCCTTTAACTTTACCTTTAAGAAAAACAGCAATGACTTGCAACACGTAAAACAAGCAACTGTCTTAAAAATCTTTTTCTTTCTTTCTGAAATTCATGGCCCTAACCTAACCAAAACACTACATAATTTGTACTTTCAAAGAAGATCATCCCTTAAGCAGCACCCATTCTGAATGGTTGAAAATTGTGTGAACATGGAGCTTTGAAGGTCCATTAATGCAACTGTTATCCTCCATCTTTTGGTACTTTAGACCTGTATCACAGAAAGACATTTATCATCACCATGTAATGTCTACAAACAAGAGCGTTCACTAATACAAGAACTCTGTCTGTGTGTGTGTGTGTGTGGGTGGGTGTGTATTCAGTGTTCCGTGGCTTCTGGACCATGCTTATAGTCCTGGCCATTGTGGCTAGCATAACCGGTGGGTTCCTGCTGGTGTGTGCGGTTCCTTTCACCAGTCCTAGACTCTACAGAGCGGGCGGAGCCTTCCTCATCACGGCAGGTATGAACCGGGCATGAATATGGAAAAGCCAGGCAGCTCCCTGGTTGAGCGTGCTAGCCTGTGTTTACATGAGTTTGGATAGCAACTCCATGTCAGTAGTCATTTACTCTGCCCGTGCATGTGCCTGTGTGTGCGTGAGTGTCCTGCAGCCAACAGAAATAGCCTTCCAGAGAGCAATCACTAGTGTGCTTAGAACGCCAGCACACAGACCACTGAAACTAGACTCCACCAGTTGCTTGCCACAAGAAATCTAAGAATGTCATCAGAGCTGTGCAGAACACACAGAGCACTGGTGGTCAGGCGGGGTGCAGAATATCATCAACTAGCTGAGATAGTGGAGGTGTGGGAGACCTGCTGTAGATCTCCCTTTTGTGAAGATACAAAATTGCAAATTTCTGACACAGACATGTACTGATTCATATCAGGGGTGGATTAAGGAACTTGAATTTAAAAAGACCATGAGGTTGTGGGTGTTAACAAACAAAAATACCCAACAGCTGCTAAAGTTGCACAATACTCCAAGACCTCAAAAGCCCTCAATCAATCCCCAGAGTGTCAGAGGTTTTTTTTTGCTTCCCATGCTGGTGGCTGATAATGTCACATGAAAATCCCCCCCACACACACACACACACGCACAATGCAAAAGATCATCGGTGTCATCTTGACCGATGAGCTTTAGGCTAGTCTCTCTTAGCTACTGCATCTTTGCTTGCGATAGTTTTCACAGGGAATCCCACCAGCTCACAGGAAAAGCCACCACACGCAGCGGATATAACTGAAACACAGCGGATATAACTGAAACGCAGTGAATATAACCAGCCTGACACAGCTGCAGTCACCAGCTCAGCTTCCCACGCGGCCGATCGCAGAAGTGCTAACGCCGTGCTCCTTTTCTCTCTGCGTCCATTAGCACTGCTCTTCCTGGCACTGGTGGGGCTGTTTGTGCTGTGGAAAGAGCTGGTGGATGTGAAGCGCTACATCCTGCAGGAGCGGAGCCACGTCTGCCCCGACGCCAGCCTGGAAGCGCATTACGGCTGGTCCTTCATAGCAGCGGCGGCCGGCATCCCCTTGGTCCTCCTGTCCGGCCTCCTCTTCTTCTGCATAGGGAGGTGCCTCATGAAGCGAACATGATGGGGTCGAGGGACATGATGGGGCCGGGGGCAGGAGCGCGAGGCCCTCACACGGAGGTGAAAGGTCCCGTGAGAATCGCGCGTGGTAAATTGGGACAGCCAGACACACGGTGTTTCCAGGTGCTGCCAAGGGGCTCCAGCACAAGAACATTAGTCTTGTATCAAAGCACAAGATCATATTATCATTAGTCTCTGTTAACATTTCTAAATGCTGAAATAAATATCAGAATCAGAACATTTGCAAATGCTAAAATAAATATCTATAAAAATTTATTTAATGGTACTCTGCCCTACAATAAGTGATCAATTATACCCATTTTTGCATGATTGTTGACACCAATGAATGCATTGTTTACATAAAATTCTGATTATTATGTCCATGTGCTATGCAAAGCCCTAATCTATAATATAATGCGAAACCATTTTTATTTACTTTTAAATGTTTTATACACAAAGAGTGATGCAGTAAAATATTAATCCTATGTACCCTTTAATTCTACAATTCAATTCTACAAAGTCACAATATAAATTAGATAAAAGATGTTTAATATGATAATATTAATTGCTTTATGATTTTTATTTTGTTCTTTTTTTCAAGCAAAGCTTCACAGTAAAATAAACCAAGTAAATATGGAGCATTATGTAGCTTAATTAAGGTCAACATCTACACAAATACTTTTCCTGAAGCCAAGCAAGTAAATGTTTTTTTTTTTTTTCATTGATCACAATTCTATTCTCTATCACTTCTGTATGAGATAACGCATTTTGGGAAGGCATGTTGATTAGTTTTGTGATGGAATAGCATGTTCTGCATGGATTATCAAAATACATTACTGTTCACTTGAATGACACCCATAATGTAATAAACATTATGCAATATATTTGTCTGACGCTTAAATAATTTGTATCTTCTTCCTTCTAACTCAAACATCGTTAATCATGTCTGTTTACCTTCTAGCCACCAACACCTACTCATAAAAAAACACTGTGATTCTATGGTAAAGATATTGCTCAATTACCTAGGGCTTTATTGCCAGGCCAAACACATGACTCCACTCCATGGGGGCACCATTTCAAGACCGAGGCCTCCTTTGGTCAGCGAGCATATTCTTCTGGCAGAACACACATTCATTATACAACATATGCCACCCACGAGCAGAGGCCTGCGATGGCCAAGGGTGGTGGAGGTGGTGGTGGTGGTAGTGGTGTAGGGTGTGCAGAGGTGGTTGGACCAGCAAGCAGACCTCCACCCCCACACCACCCCCATTTCATGACTGATTCAAAGGGGATCAAAAGCAGGGAGGACTTTGATAAACGCACAGCTGTCAGCTCCATGGCACCGCCTGTTCACCGTGGACGGGCCACCTGCCCCTGCTAACCCCCCCCCCCCCCCTTCCCCCCAAGGAGAGCACCGGTCACCTGATCCCAAGCCAGGGCCTCGTGGCCAAGACCAAGATCGCTCATGACATCATCTCAGTCGTTTGCATATTGTGGACGGCCCTTGGCCCTTAACGCTGCACATGGGCAAATCCCCTTAATGTGGTGGGGTAGGATAAAAGCACCATGACCAGTCATTATTTGAAAAGAAGGGATAGGGGGAGACAAGGGATTTGTCCATTTGGTTGGAAGAAAACTGCTGTACACAACATGAGAAAGGAAAAATATGTGGAATAAGAGCCAGTGTCGATTGCATAATCAGCTGTGTTTCATCAATGCAATTCATGGGCTCATTATGCACACCAGGTGTATGTGTGTGAGCTAATCTTCAAACCCCCCCCCCCAACCCTCCCCATTTTCTCTCTCTCCCTCTCGCTGAACATACACACACACTGAACACACACACACACAAACTGACAGCTCTCATGCACAGATGACCTTGAAAAAGAAAACGAGTCCCTTGTGGTGGAGACACAGCTGCGTGGGACAGAAGCCCACGCAAACAATGTTAGGCATGAATAGAATATCCCACTCCCAGAGTTCAAGCACACATAAATACACACATATGAGTGCATAGATATACATGGAGCTGTGGACAAACCTTTGGTCACATTTAGATCACAACGCATTTGTGTTATATAATTAGAGAAAATACATATTTATTTACTGCAATTGATTCCTTCAGAGCAGGTTTCCGAAGCTACAAGGAGTCAATATTGTGGACAGTACAACACAGTTCACAGATCAGTGTAACACAGTCAAAACAAACAAAGCTTTGAAATGTTTCATTTACATTTAAGGAATTCAGCAGACGCTCGTATCCGGAGTGACCTTTAAAAGTGCTCTGGTTGTCTACTTAAAGCATCCTTAGCACAAATTGGGTTAGCATCTAAAAATACCCATAACCGAGACTACCAAGTGTGAGTGTTGAAGATTAGAATGAGAGTTACAATACAACACTACAGAACACAATTTAAGAGCAATTACTGAACAAGATGGGTCAACTGCAAATCTAAACACTTCTTGCAAGTGTCTGGTTAGGTTTAATCTAAACCTAATTTAGTCTTCATCTCTTTGAAAAGTTTCTTTTTAAAGTTTCGTCAGGTAACTGATTATCGATCGCTAAATTCTCTTCCCTTAGCTGTAGAGCAAAGCAGGCAGAAGCATTACCACCTTGTTGTTATGAAAGAAAACATTACATATGCAGAGATGCAAACCAAAAAGCGCTTTGGATGTTAACATTATGAAAGTTAGTAAATGCTTAATTAAACAAACTTAAACATGATATTCATAAATATTCTTTAGACCCTGGGGTCTTGCACAATGATGTGAAAAAGCTTGTGTTAATCCTGATTAAAATAGAACGCATGATACAATATATAGAGAACAGCATTTTAATTATAACAGCAAAGAAGAGTTCTGGACCCCAGAGGTTTTTAATGAGAACTGCCATGTCTTCTAAATTCATAGGCATTCCTGCATACATATAGAGATTTTACCTATATTTGGAGACATTTTAAATGAAATGTTTTAACATTTTAAAACTAGGGTTTTTCAGAATTGTTTTTGCAAAGTTCTAAAATGCTAGTTTTACTGGAAAACTGTTTATGATGTTGATGATGATGATGACTGTTGTGTTATGCAACAGTAAAAGACTCGAGCAAACCGTTGTGATGTAACGCCACGCGACGTGAGTAGCACAAGAACAATGTTTCAGTGGTTTGTTTTCCTTTTTTTCTTTCTTTCCCTCTTTCCCCCTTGTTTTAAGGTTACTTACATTAACTTACGTTCATAATACCCATGCAGTCCGGCAAAGCCCCACTGCTTCATCAGACCACCATCAAAATATGAACTCCATTTTAGCTTTTTTCAATAAACCCTACAGTAGACTCGTTCTTTATACGGTAGGCCTATTATACTACACATCATACTGAAACTCCAATATACGTCTAATTAAATAACCAGGATTCGATTGGTATCGCTCGTTTTAAATTTGTTGCCTCGAATAAAAAAATCTTTACAGCGCGGTGTTTATATTAAACGACTTCTTCTTCAAAAACAAAAAAACAAAACAAACAAACAAAAAAAACCCACTACAGGCTCCCTTTGATCTCTGCTCTCGCTCTCCTCCCTCAACCTACGTCATGTGTGATTTGGCGTATACGGTTTGAGGGGTGTTTAGATCCAGAGGCTATGAGCAGCAGGCCTCAGTGGCGCTAGGGAAAGCATCCCGCTGCTCCGTTTGATGCCCGGACACCAATTTTGAGGCCACCACCCATCCAAGTCCTTCTCTTAAACTCTTTACCCCGTTAGGTAAAGAAAAAGGCAATACCAGGAAGTATATAGGCAGGTATCTTTATAGTATTATTACTTTAACAACCTTAAATCAAGTGCCCCCATCCTCGCTAAAGAAAGAGACACAATAAAAAAGAAAGACGGATTTAGTTTTCCGGATCACAGCCCATCATCTTTTCTCAACCGTTAAAATACGAGGGAAAAAAACACAGTCCTGTCTTCTTCAAAGTGCCAAGTGATCAAACCAGTAACAGGATGAAAGGCATGCTATTAGCTAACTGAAGAGCTGGTTTTAATAGGCTCTCAGCACCGGTCCTCGGGCCATCCATATGCATACTCACGCCACACAGCAGTACTGTAAACACACTTATCGTGTGATCTGGAGCTGCCGCTTGCTTGCGCACTGACCAATATCCATACGAATGGAGCGCGAGACACTCTCTACCCACTGGGGTCGCTGGAGTGCCTCGCCGTGCCACGTAATTGTTGTCGGTACCATTGTAATTATAATTCTACCGCATCTACCGTAATTGCAGAAAACGCGTCGTCACGAAGGACGTCTGAGCTGCGAGAAGAATAATTAGGTAGACGTGATTTACATCTTTAGAGCCAGTGGGCACTCACAGTCAACTAGCAGAGAAAATAAATGATTGTTGGACATACTGAAGAAGTTCTCCACGAAAATTGGTTTTGTATGTTTTAGGGTTCCCGTGTAAGCCTCGACTGTTGGCCAGTCAATTTGGCTTATTAAAAAGCAAGAGAAATGGAGAGTAGGAGGCAGACTGGGGACCATCACAGCTGGATTATGACGAGGAGAAACTGAAGGCGACTTAATTCTCAGGTTCAGGACATGACAGCTCCTAGACACTCAGTAGTCCAATCCTCAGAAAGTGGATGTCTTCAAAATCCAGAGCATGACCATCACTGTCTGCTGGGTGGCCCAGAACCACTTTGATCTGTCTTGATAGACCACTGACAGGGGCTGTTATTGCAGTATGAAGATAGCGCCGCCTGGGCAGATCTACTTCCACCCTCCGCTGACTACATACGTGACTAAGCTAAAGATACTAGAACGCATTCACCTTAGACAACAATTTCCCACCAGGCCAGACAGTGAGCTAATTCACTGAATTACACAGAGTGCGTAGAATAAAGCTAATCCCATTATCTTAAATTTATTTACTCTGTATTTTCAGAATGACTGCAAAGGTTTTTTGTTGTTGCTCTTGTTGTTGTTGTTTTGTTTGTTTGTTTTATTAGTAATATTGGACTGTAAATCTAAATGGACCTGGTCATATCACATAATTTCCAGCAGGGGGCCCTATTGTTCTGCATGCCTTAACCAAACCGTTTCTGACCTGAAATGCCATCCAAGTTTCTCTACATTTAAGGCTGAGTGATAGGCTCTCAGGTGAGTTTCATACTTATATATTTCTAATTATGTTTTATAAGTCACAGATGTCGTGCATTTATAATTAAATATGATGGTATATATATTTCTTTGTAAGATGCCACTAGAGGTTCAGAGTTAGGACTCCATCACTAGAGAGATGCCACTAGAGAGATATTCCTAGATTTTCTTTGGGATCCATCTAGATGTGAGTGAGGTGAGATGACAAAGTACCCAGCTTTAACTATCAATTAGCAACCAGTGATTGCAAAAAAAGACCCTCAACTAGATTTGGATTCAAGTTCCAGGTCTGAATAGCTATCCACTACAAAATATGGACTATTTAAACATATGGACTAATTAAATATGAATTGGCAAGGCTAAAATGCAAGTTGACCCCAAGCCAAATATGCCTTCAAAATGTTACTCATCACATATCTCTGTAGAAGCAGGTTTTATGGACATATGAAGTACATTAAAACACAAAATACTGATGAATTTGAGTTGCTCCAAACTGTGTATCAGAACAACACACTTACATAGATTGTGGAGTAAAAGACATCTGCACCTAACAAACTGCTTTAACTATCATCAAGAATGTGGCAGTGGACAAACATACTGGTTCCACATCCAAAGTTTTCTGGTGTGCAGACATGCAGTTAGCACCGGCATTACAAACCACCATTTTGTCGAACCCCCAGTAAAGCTCGTCAGGGATCTTTAATTAACCTCTAATGTACCCCCCTTGTCACTGGCAACAAAAGAAATATCACTTCATTTGTTACAGCACTACAATGGCTCTCAACTTGCCAGAGCGTGTGATAAAAAAAAAAAGAAGAAAAGGAATGGCAAAAAAAAAAAAAAAAAAAAAATGATACGAAAGCGATGGAATAATATAAACTTAATGATTTGCAAATTAACCCTGTCTGACTGTGAATGACTCTTTGGGGGCACTGGAGCAAACTGTTGTGGCCGGTTGGTAATAAGTCTAGCTTGAGAACCTGTAAACAAATGGAGGACGTTATTTGGCCTGACAGTGATTGTGCCAGGGGGGCTTTTTCTAACGGCTCAGGGTCCGCTGTGTGTTGTACGCGACCATGCAGAGGACAAATGAGCAGAGGGGGAAATTGCATTACGAAACCAAAATAGCTCCATTAGAGACTGAGGTGTGTGGGAATGGGGGGGGGGGGGGGGGAATGAAAATTGTGGTCACGATGAGACGCTGAATTGATTGTGTAGAAAGGTAAACACCCACTGTGATTATTAATGGTTGACTTAATTTATTGTATATTGACC
>JAOYMR010000009.1:10687195-10698858 GCA_025802075.1 Tenebrosternarchus preto | reverse complement strand
TGTGTGTGTGTGTGTGTGTGTGTGTGTGTGTGTGTGTGTGTGTGTGTGTGTGTGTGTGTGTGTGTGTGTGTAAGGTGAAGCAACCGTGTAACCGCATATTATACTCCCTAAAGCTATTTTAATTAGCAAAAAACTAATACCAGTATTCTGCAAAAGAATCTACTGTTTCCGTTAAGAGTGGCAAAGTTTCTAATGAAACTGATATGCAAATGTTATTATATTATTATATTATAAAATAATATTATTAACATAATAAAAAAGATTTTAAGCCTTTATTATGATCATTATCATTGTCGTTATTATTATTATTGTTGTTGTTGTTGTTGTGTGTTGTGTGTTTGTTGTGTTTTCAATTTTTATTTGTTTTAACATAAAATTGTCTAATATTTAATATCGATTTCAGTTCGTTGACACTTGTTTATTGTTTTTATAACTTCGCGCATTAATAAAAGCAATTCGAGTTACGTTGTTAAAAAATTGCATATTTAACCGTATATTAAAGACAAGCTGAGCAAGCCACTAAACTTAAAAAAAAAAACACTTCACCTATTTCCCCTCCAATATAAGGCAAACCCTCAGTCGGGATGTTTCAAAAACACTGGAAAATTGCATTTAAGAGGTTGGCCTATTATTGGTCATATGTATGACCCTGACTTAAACGTAAAGGGACTTAACGTAAGGGGTAAATAACAAAATATGCGCAAAACAAAATTTATAACTCCAGTATTGTCCAGGAATAATGTCGCGTAGTAAAAGCGTTGGGCTTTTTTGTTTTCGTTTATTTTTTATTTAATAACTTTTTTCATTTTTAGAATAGATATCTAAATGGTTCGTTGTAGGACCAGCGGGGTCTTGAACCCACGCAAGCAGTGTGAGATGACGGTGATGTTAAAGAGGTCATGACACGCGAATGACAGGACCTGCCCCGGGCGTCATGCTGTTTCAGCTCGCAAGCCAAATGTATCTTGGAACACTGAGACAGCGATACAAACACCATCACAACTGCCATACTAGAATGAAAAACAGTAGTGCTAAAACTATACACGCCTGTCGTATTGTAGTGAAAAACGGGATTCTAGACTGTCGTTTTTACGGGGGGTTTGTTTGGGTTTTGTTGTTGTTGTTGATGTTGTTGTTTTTATTAACAGTGCAACTCTAGAGCTTGTCTGTCCCCGTAGTCTATGTTTATATTAAATATATTTAAATATATATTGAACATTTATCGAAATTATAACATTAGTTTAGAACTTGTTTTTTACTTAATATATATTTGAACTGTATTTGTGGTGTTTTTTGGTGTTGTTGTTTGATTTGTTTAGTTTTTGAATATACGTAGGTCTGAACTATTTCCACAAATACTAAGGGAGAAGACGCACATGGAAGCGTTTATTTATCCTGGTGACAATTATGCTCGGTGTTTAGGTAAGCGTACTATTTGTTTGGTGAGTATTTTTCAGTATATAGCCTAAGCGTTTCAAATGCATTATGTCGACTGTAAATACTTAGAAATCAGCTCTAGACTTTCAATTGTCTTTAAATTAAATTTTTAAAAGACCGATGAGTCGAAAGAAATATATTTATCAAATAAGATAAGTGCGTGAAGTGTACGTCAATCAGAGACGATAACCAAAAACGTAGCCTCTTCGTATTATTGCTTATTATTATGAGATTAATACTCCTATCGGTCCACCAAATATCGTCTCTTGTAACAGTAGCATGAGGCGTTGGGGCGGTCTTATGTTCTTCCGCGTCCAGCATGGGCCCTCTTTTGAAAGAGTCCCTTTATTCTGGTTGGGACGGGGATTTGTGGCCGTGGCCACCTTTTATTCAGCTCTCTATGGAAACGCGGATCGTGAGGAGAAAAATGTCCGTCTGAATAAAGGGAACCGGCACAAGGAACGGCTCGGGAGAAGCATCTGTTACACTTGGAAACTTAGACTATGGAGAGGGGACGAAAGAAGTAGTTCCCTCTTCTCTAATCCCACGATTCGGGCAGCTGTATTTTTCATATTTACTTGCTTTAAAATGTTCAATTAAAGTATGTTGCTGTATAACAGCCTTTAGCCTACAGCTAAAGAAGATCTCCATCCATCGACCCGCTGGGCCACTGAGCTACATATTCAGAATGTCAGATCATTTTCAGCGCTTTATTTTTTGCACATTGCAAACTCTACTCAATTATACCAGCCTAGAAATAAAAATATATTCGTATGTGACTACACCGTGGCGTACATGAGGATGAATAATACAATCGAAGCAACGTCGTCAAATAGTTGTAAAGGCATCCTGTCTACATTTTTATGAAGACGTAATAGATTAATATTGCCTGTATTCTTGAAAACAGTAGAATGACGTCATTAGAAGAGTGCTCTGCAAATATCACTTTTGCATGAGATGTGGAAACAAATGAAATTTTACTTCTTATTAATATATTTTTTTAATTCTGTGAATAACAAAAAATATATATTTCAACTAAGTTTCCGATATTCCCAAGCAAATAAATATAACATGTCCATTGCCTTGAGATCTACAAAGTCATTTCTTTTAAAAAGGCTAATTGGTTTCTGTCATTTTTATTCCTAACCGAAAATGTAACATAGTGTAGGCTCGCGGGTTTCCTTGGACGAAAACAGCTTATAACATAGCCAATGAAATGAAATTCAAGTGTCGCTAAGTTCTCCTCCCATTCCAGCCTTATGACATATCGATGTAACCGAAAATCTACACTATCTTTGTGTAAGATCATAGTAAGCTCACCTGTTCGTGACTGAGCCTCCTCACAATTTCCTCGTGATCACTCTCCTTAGAGAAACTGCAGTCTTTAATGACTTTCTGGTGGCTGGTAGCCTTCTTTTATTTCTGCTAAATGTATGAAAATGTATGCAAATTTAAATCAAGCTTAACCTGGGAGCTCTTGCAATATATTTAATGGAATTTCAAACCAATAAGGGGACTCTGATGTAGTCTTCTAATGGCAAATATAATTACGCAGCTAGGTAACCTCTGAAATATGCAGATACGTATTTTTTCAACTCGGTGAAGACCTGTCGAGATTCTTAAAGACCTACGTGCCAGATTGCTTAATGTTGACAAGACCCACAAAGATTATTTTTGTGTACTTGGTATGTTTTAAAACAGCGCACTTCACTGGCATTTGCAAAAGCTTCAGAACCAAAAGTTATGTGGCCCATGTTAAATAAAATAAACGAAAATATTTGCTATAGCGCAAAGTGTCGTTAACGTGTGTAGCTGTTTAGAAACTTTAGTATTCGATGATGAAGTATTTTGTCCTCCAGTTTAACTGAAATTATTCATTTTACTGCTGTTTGGCCGAGAGTCTGTTCGTTTTACCGGAAGAGGAAAGTTTAATTTAGTTAAACTGCTAAGACTGATGGAACAAATACTGCACTGCGATTTTTCTTCTGAAGTGCAGCAGTCACAACACACCATGTGTTATTACTAAAAATTACAATTTACTCCTTATATGAATCACTAACTTGACTAAGCAGATAAATGAAGACCAAGTTCCCGTGTTGATATCATAGTGTGAGTGAAAAAATGCTAATAACAATGCTTTTAAGAGAGTAGTTAATAAATATTATAAATCTTCATGGCAAACGGCCAATGTATAGATTCACTTCCTGTTTTGTGTCGCTTTAACTCTTGAAATTTTTGGGTATCCAATTTAAGCATCTGAGTTGCAGCCTCCTGCCTTACGATTGGCTGTGACATACTAACAACGTGTATGGGCTTCTTTGTGATAGGCTGCTGAGGCTGCCTGTCATTACCAGACTGCTAATTTGGCTCCAGAGTGTGGTAGATGTCAAAGGCTGAAGCTGTTCCCTTTGCCACATTATAACTAGTAGGGGATCTACAGTAAGCATGGCCACAGCTGCCTCGAATCCCTACAGCATTATCAGCTCCAACTCCATGGTTCATGCAGACGCGTCGGTCATGCAACAAGGGAGTCCTTTTAGGAATCACCAGAAACTCCTCCAAAGTGAATACCTACAGGGAGTCCAGAGCAATGGACACCCAGTCGGGCACCAGTGGGTGACCAGCTTATCTGAGGGAAGCCCGTGGTCAGCGTCGCTGGCGAACAGTCCCCTGGAGCAGCAGGACGTGAAACCGGGACGGGAAGACCTTCAACTCGGGGCGATCATTCATCACCGGTCCCCCCATGTCGCTCATCACTCGCCCCATACAAATCATCCAGGTGCATGGGGGACGCCTGTGTCTCATAACTCATCTATAAACAACGGAGGACAACCCATCAATATCTACTCACAGACCGGATTCTCTGTAAACGGCATGCACGGAGGTCTAACGCCACCGCCTAATTCTGCGCAAAGCCAGAGCTTGCACCCGGGGTTACGGGACACGCCGGACCATGCCGACATGGGGGGACACCATTGCCACGACCATTCCGACGAGGAAACGCCGACCTCGGATGAGCTGGAGCAATTCGCAAAACAGTTCAAACAAAGGAGGATCAAGTTGGGCTTCACTCAGGCAGACGTGGGGCTTGCGCTGGGGACTTTATACGGCAACGTCTTCTCGCAAACAACCATCTGCAGATTCGAAGCCTTGCAGCTCAGTTTCAAAAATATGTGCAAACTAAAACCTTTGCTAAACAAGTGGCTCGAGGAAGCGGACTCGTCGACAGGGAGCCCGAGCAGCATCGACAAAATCGCTGCGCAAGGTAGGAAACGAAAGAAAAGGACATCGATTGAGGTGAGCGTCAAAGGGGTGTTAGAGACCCACTTTCTTAAATGCCCCAAACCTGCGGCCCAGGAGATATCCTCTTTGGCAGATAGCCTGCAGCTGGAGAAGGAGGTGGTTCGCGTGTGGTTTTGTAACAGAAGACAAAAGGAGAAGAGAATGACTCCACCAGGAGACCAGCAATCTCACGAGGTTTACTCGCACAACGTTAACACGGACAACTCCTCGTGCCATGATCTCTGACCAAGGAAGCGGGATTCACCCGCGAGACTTTCTCACAAAAAGGAAATCTATTGGCTTTTTGGATGATGGGTTTTGTTTTTCTAGCACTCAATATTTTCTGTTCGTACCATAATTACAGACGAGAGGCACCGAGAATGAAAACAATAACAGAAGCAACTCTTACTGCTTTTCCGTTTTTAATCTCCAGTGTTGTGGGCATTAATACGACAAACCAATGTTTATTTGAAGCTCAAATGGAAGTTGTCTACCAAAATGTTTTTTGTATCACAGCAAGAATATGAATACAAAATTGTGCCTATTAAAATGACCTCCCAGCGCCTTGGTTGTCAAAAATACAATTATACATCAGGTTGAGTAGACTATTTTCTTTGATTTTCCTTTTCTTTTTTCCTTTCTTTTTTCTTTCATTCATTCTTTATTTTTTTTTAAATATTTTTTAATTTTTTTTGTAGGCTACACATAATATCGCATGGTCTTTTTTTGTTTTTAACTGGTTTTTTAAGTCGGTGAGATGCTTGGCTCCTTTATCTGGCAAAGTGTTTAATTTGCACATTTATTTTTAGTAACGAAAAATACAAGACGACTAAAGTAATTGCTCTTTTATGCATTTAATTTTGATCGATTCACATCCCTGATATGTGAATCACAACGATGCTTTCCAGCAATACGCAGCCATTTTAAGCCTCACCACAGAACCGTTGCGCGAGACACCTTAAATGTGGCTTCTAAAGCTTTTTCTCTCAAGCAATTTTATTACCCTTTCTTTCAGTCTTGTATTTTGCCGCAGTCATGTCAGTATGGTTTTGCTTTATTTTTGTTTAATATTACAGGCCTAAATAACAACATAATTAAAGCACTTCAGAATCACGTCATTCTTTAGAAATGGTATTCGAAAAAGCAACGCACAAGCGTATAAGTAATATTTTATGATTCCGTAGGTAAAAGTTGAGTTAAGTCATCGACCACATTACTGTGTACTGGATACTAAAACAGAACCGTAAGATACTGGCCACTGAAAGCGTTGCGCTATAGCCTATACTTATTTTATTGTACACGTTCAGTATCTAAAGTTTTATAATCTTAAATACTCCTGTTATTGGTTTATTTCTTAAATATTTTTTTTGAATACTGTACAGTTTTGTATATTACAACCTTTTTGAAGTTATTAATTTAAACAAATACCGTTTAGTTATTCATGCACTTAGTGATGTACAAAGGATATTTTCATTAAAATTTGACATTTTCGGCAGTACTATTCCAAATTCAAGAACAGGTCAAGCGATTATTTATTTTCAGTATAAAGCTTGTATTATGTTTTTGGAGCAAAACTGTATAATGTATGTTGTAATAAAACAACTTGTTGGTACAATTTGAGTGTTAAATTTGAGTGTTAAATTTTAGCAGTTATTTAGTAGAGTGCATCGACTAGACAGACAGACAAATAGGCAGACAATAGTAGATAGATAGATAGATAGATAGATAGATAGATAGATAGATAGATAGATAGATAGATAGATACACATACACACATACATACATAATTAGGGTTTTAAATATTTATTATTTAGCCTATATGTATTATTATTATTGTTATTATTATTATTATTATTATTATTATTATTATTGTTATTATTATATGTTGTTGTTGTTGTTGTTCCCCTCTTAAGACAGCCATAACTGTTGTGAATATAATGGCGGCGCATTACATCGCCTAACAATTTATTATGACGCGGTAATGGCTTTGGGCAGAACCTTTTGTACAGTAGTCTTCTTCCTCTTTTATCAGTTCAAAACCGTCTATATTAATGTGGTATAATTCTGAGGCAATCGCGTGTCATGAATTTATGGTTTTAAAAATGTAAAATAGCATTTTATTTAGAAATGTAATACTTCCTTACAATTAACAAAACTTTACGCTGGTCAATATTTGGTCAATTTTTTTAGATAAAATTTTAATGGCACAGTGTCCGCCAAGAATGATTTCTTTCATGTTAAAAAGGCCCTTTGCCTAGATTGTTTGTTTGTTTGCGCGTCCATGCGAGATAGAGATAGAGAGAAAGAGAGAGAGAGAGAGGGAGAGGGAAAGAGAGAGAGAGAGGGAGAGGGAAAGAGAGAGAGAGAGAGAGAGAGAGAGGGAGAGGGAAAGAGAGAGAGAGGCCTTGCCTTGAAATGCAGTGTCTGACTTGAATACTAATTCAGTCTAATATATGCAGTTTCTCAGTCTGCAACTTTCAATGACCATGGGGAGGTTCAGATGAGGAGCCAAAGCAGTTGAAATAGCCTCTACTCTAGTCTGTGGGGAAAGAAAAAGAAAATACTTGCTTAAATTAGTTTACGAAAATGCTGTAAGAAATAAGATGCATTTCAGAAGAAGCCTTGGCATAACCGACTATTCGTTTACATACATCAACAACTATTATTATTATTATTATTATTATTATTATTATTATTATTATTATTTGCATTGCAAAAATAACTCAAAATCAAGTGACCGTAAATGAACTTGAGACAATAAGCTTCACTTTGCGGTCCATTTGTTAACCAGCAGGCTAAGACAGCTTGTTTGCAGGGGAAGGATAACGTAAAGGATTTGCATAATCGACCGCAGAGCATTGCGCCCTTCCGACCAATTTGTCCAGCGCTTCCGCAGTTTACAGTTCGCCACAGGGTGTCGCACGGTGTCTAGGATCTGATAAAGCTTGAGCGCGGATCGAGCTCGTGTCCCCCAACTCAAGGATTACCACGATGCAGGTTCACTCGGCGCTCTCTCGTCCTTCTCACAACCCCATTTCTGTCCGTGTGTGCGCGCGAGCGCGCGCGCGTGTGTGTAATCATCTAAAGAACTCTAAATGAAACATTTATGGAAGAAATAGCTTGCACAGACTTGCCAGGGTTCAGCTAACTTGATCTTGTAAGAATGATTTTTGGGGGGGAGAAACTCATCTCAGGACAGTTATCAGTTTGTACTGGGGTTGTAAAAGCCCCCTTTCAACGCTATTGGTGTTACTAAAGTCCTACATTCAAAGTTTGAAACTAGTTTACAGAAACACTTCAGAGAATTAGCAGAAGATATTGCCGAATATGGGCGAATATGTGCCTGCTGAACTGTTGAAGTCTAACGTATGGCAGATATGTTACGCAACTGCGTCCTGGGTCAAGTTCTCTCAGCGTTCTGAGTGTAAAACATTGCCTTTGGTCAAACATGTATGCTCTTCTACAATACATGTTTTTTTTATTTGAGTTTTCATTTGCAGTGATCAATTGAAGTTATTTGTTAAGATACTTGTGTTACACCAAAGTTCCTGATTTCAAAATTAGTATAGTCCTAATTATTAGTGGGTTAGAAGTGGGCTAGAATGAACTTAAAAAGTACATAACAAACATTGTTCGGATGCCATATACACCCTGAAACATGAGTGAATGAAGCGGCAGCTTATGTAGTGACATGCTCTCTCCAGTCACTACACCGCTGTTGTGCTCCAGTGTAACAGGGCTGCACATACTGAAGGCTACGCTTCACAAAACAGCACAGAGGGATACGAACGTGAACGTACGAATGTTGCGAAAGATAACTGACAGCAGCTCGCGCATGACCGCGATCGTCCACAGGAATTCCGCTGGGCCCAAGATTCTCAGGAAGCGTCTGGTGACAAGACCTTGTATGGCAAGACAGTGACCACAGGTCTGAAGTCAAAGCCTAAAGCACCCAGAAGAGTGGAGGGATGAGGCTCCTGCACATATCCACAAAACAAAAAAGTATTATTACAATGATCCAGACACTATATGTCTTTAGGAAAAACCCAAATATAGGAGAGAACAGCCTGTATAATTTAGAATACAGCTGCTCGTTTTGGAGCAATAGAAATAACAGAGAGAGAGAGAGAGAGAGAGAGAGAGAGAGAGAGAGAGAGAGAGAGAGAGAGAGAGAGAGAGAGAGAGAGAGAATGGCTAGATAATAAAAGTGCAGATGAGAGATTCTACTTTTATCTTTATTTACTAGCTTGGACAATGGCGACAGGATTTCCCAGACACTGACTGAACACTGTTGATTACTTCACCCTATCTTTACATGGTGAGGAGATCACAGAGCTGCATGTTTAAGTCTCCGCGAATACAATTTTAATGTTGCTTTACAAGCATTGACCCCCAATTTAGATGCCTAGATTTTAAGTTCCATGTACATCGGGTTCATAGAACATGTGCTGTTTTAAAGTTTGTTCTAAAAGTCCATTAGCTTTTTTTGTTGTTGGTAGCATCTACTATAGCGAGTGATTGCCAGGAATATTTTTGAACTTCCTTCAAACATCTCTTTAAGGAGAGTTGTAAAGTAAAAAAAAAGTCTAAGTTATTTATCTCACACCACAAACATATTTAGCATAATCTTGTACAAAAAAACCAGTCTAAAATAAACAATTGCCATGGAAATGAAATCTTCACATTAAAAGCGTAACGGTTAAAACATCACAGCTGCGTACACCTGACGACATGCAACAGTTAAAGAAAGGCTTTTAGATGCCGTGTAATTTCCAACAAGTGTTTAATGTATGTGATGTGCAACTATTTATAACAAAGCAAGAAATCTTTACAAGTAAATCACTGCCTCGGTGACATCTTCATTTGTGACTCCGAGCTGATCAGTCTTTGTCCTATATGTTCCACATTAACTCATTATCTATGCTACTCACTCCATTAATTTTGCTGGTTTTATTAGCCAAGTGTTCTGCCTGCATCTGTACTGGTGACAGGCATTTCCACAAGCTAATCTGACAGCTAATGACTTCATTAAGTGCAGCACATTAATTGGCTTACTTCAGGGGATCATCTTTAATTGGCATAAATAGATTCGCACCTGAGCGCGTCTTCACCTAAGCCGTAATACAAAGAGGAACAAATTCAGAGATTAGACGCGTTCTGCCAGTCCGAAAGCAAACACGCCGGCTTGGAGAAGTCCAGAACCACAGCGGAGGAGGCCCTTGCAAGCATCAGCACCTCTGTGAGGACATCGGAGGAGATATATCAGGGAGTAATTAATGCGACGGAGCCGAGAAGAAAGGCTGGTGAGGCAATGCAATTAACACCAGTGTTTACTTCACCATACTGTGATCAGTGACACTCCAAAGAGTGCTGCTCTAATCGAGCTGACAGTGGGGAAGTGTGTGTGTGTGTGTGTGAGAGAGAGAGAGAGACAGAGGAGAGACACCTATCTGCAGAAGGAGCAGGAGGGAGCAGCTGGCAATGAGTGGACTGGGGCATCCTCTCCAGAGCAGGGTGACCTGTGCAGAACTACTGAACCTCCACTCCCCACCCCGGGTCCTGGGGGAAGGACTGTGACGGGCAAAACTCAGGATGGAAAGACCCTAGAGATGAGCACTGAGCCAGTGGCACCACTAATTATGGACCAGATCAGATGAACCTTTTAGGGGGTTTCATACAACAATGGCAAGGACTAGTGCCATATAATGCATTGATTCATAAAGCTCCATTCGACTACTAAGAACTGAAGAATGCAGAGAAGTTCAAAGAACCGTGTTAGTTGAGTCTAAATCAGGAGTTAGTTAAGAGATGGATAAATACGTCATACACATGTGTTTAATAGAAGGTTATGGCATAGGAGTGTAAGGAAGGGTAAGGTAAAAACAATGTAAAAGCTAAAAGCAAAGTTCAATATTCAGCCATGTAGACTTTCTCATTTTCACACTAGCTTTTCTTAAACTACTAAAACCTCAATTTGGCTTCATTGTAAAGTGCATTCTTGAACAATAGCTATAATTTGAGAACAATTTTGTTAGTTTTTGACAACTGACAAAATAATAATGGGTTTGATTAGCCTACTCAGACCTCAGAGATTTAGCTCCAAGCGTAGCACCCAAGTGGTTACAATATAAAGACCACTGAATATTACAGTTCAGAATAATATGTCAGAATGAATGTGAATTCAGAAGTGGGAAGTGATGTGGACGGTGAGGAATCTGCAAGTTTAGGAGCATGACCCAGCAAAAAGGGCTGTCCGAGAAACACACAGAAATTCAGAAGCATTTAGGTGTAGTCCTGCCTGGGGAAACACTGCCATCTAGAGGAGCCAACTGACTCATGGCACCAGAGGGGTAGTCTGGTTCCAGCTTTCCAAGAACATTAATAGTAACTAATTAGGATTATTTAACTAAATCCTAATTAAATTATTACAGCATGATCCAAATTCGCCATTTTGCATAGCCACCAAAAACAAAAAAGGGATGTGAACCTTGCTACCAGAAGTAAAGTGGGTTAAATTGCCTATAGCTATATAATTTTAGAACTTTTAAAGAGGAAATTAAATTGTTTTATGTTTAGGAAAGCAATACTGAAACATCAGTTTTTCTTGAGCAAAGTACTCAAGAAACCTGACCATTATAAATTGGTAATGATTAGTTCTATGGAGCTCATTTCTGCTCTGAATGATCCATGTTTGTCTGGATGCTTTATCCTGCTTGTATGGCTGCAATGTTGAATCAGAAGACTGCACTTTACACTTTTGAGTCACTGTAATAAAATTAATCGAAAATAATGACCTCGAAAACTGAATGCATGTCAATAATGATCTTTAATGTCAATATATACAGAACCTGAAAGAAAAATAGAATTTTAAAAATTAAATGAAATAAATACAATATGATACAATTTCCACAATGTCTTTGAAGAGATTTATGGAAATGATTATA
>JAOYMR010000009.1:10638656-10671039 GCA_025802075.1 Tenebrosternarchus preto | reverse complement strand
AGAGAGAGAGAGAGAGACGGACAGGGAGAGAGAGAGAGAGAGACGGACAGGGAGAGAGAGAGAGAGAGACGGACAGGGAGAGAGAGAGAGAGAGACGGACAGGGAGAGAGAGAGAGAGAGACGGACAGGGAGAGAGAGAGAGAGAGACGGACAGGCGGACGAGCAGGCAGGTCAGGCCAATCTTACCATAGTGCAACTTCACAATGAAGGGATGATTCACTTCCACCAGAATATCCCGCTCCATCTTTGTGCGAACCCTGTCCCTCACTGCCAACGACACCGAGAAGGTCAACAAAGATCTCCAATCTCGAACCCGGAATTCTCGAATAGAGCTAATCAATGGTCGGCTGGTGCTAGATGATGTCCATTGGTGCACATCAGAGGAGAGTCTGATCAAAGTGGCGTGCATCAGGCTAGGTGCTCACTCACCTTTTAAAGAGGCCTTTTTGAGGACTTTCATTGCATATAGCTGACCGCCATCCGGACCCACCATCTTCCTCACTAGGAAGACCTGAGAGCAAGCAGAACTGGCCCTTATTAAACTCCTTCCGACAGCAGCAAACAGCTCGGCGTGTGGGAACAGACACGCCATTCACATCCTAAATAAGAAAGTCTTTTCCATCATCAGATGGAGATATCCGCTGCATTAATGTTTCCTGTTCAACTTCCCTACTGATTACGAGCTGAATCAAGTGTTTTATAGCAAAACCAAATGACGCAAGTCTATGAACTGGAGCTGTATGTCTGGGTTAAGTTCATTACAAGGCAAATATACACTCACCAGTTCTCTCCCCAACACCACACACCCCCCCTTTTTTTTAAATAAATAGGCTTCTTAGCATTTGTACTGATGGATTAATATATGATGTATTAATTAGGTGCCTTTTGAAATTACAGGCCATAGCACCACTTTACTCACCATAAAGTTCTGATCACATCCCCACCATCTACAGGATATTATTTTGCCAACAGGTTAGCGGCATGAGAGTGGGTGTTTAAACTGGTAGAGAAGTGCTGGTGGCTGCTGGGTCACAGTTGGAGTGGTCTGCCACCTAAAATCACCCACCCAACAGGGTTACTGTGATCGCAGACAAACCACTTGAGGAAGGTCTGATGACTGATCATTATACACCCACAGGTTGTTCTAATGGACTGGATGGTGAGTGTATATCAGTGGGTGTTGGCATTAACAGCTCATCAGGTCTGCAGGAAAATTTGCTCCATTGTCACCCCTTTCTTAAGGCACACAGACTTTATGGAACACGTATTCCGTCGCTAGACACGCTCTGTAACAACATTTCGAAATTTATTCAAACCTGGGCCTGCGCTTAGTGTGTAGGGAAGGAGCTCCTGGGCGGAGCGGGGCTCACCTTTCCGAACGAGCCTTGGCCCAGCACTTTGAGCAGCTCGAACTGCGAGGGGTCGGCCTTCTCACAGCCCTCCTTCACATGATGCGTAATGGGGATCTCCTTATACAAGCCCTCATCCTGCAGGGACAGCCCCACCCCTACTGTTAGCTCACGCCACCCACAAAAGATGAAGCTGCTAAGGACAGGACCGAGCGCTGGGAGGGTGGGGGGGGGGGGTGGGATATGTTAACCAGCTGCCCACAGACGTTCACTGTTGGTCACACTGGATTGTTTTTTGATATGTTTCAAACAGCGCCTTTCAAGATCTGTTAAAACCACAAACAAGCTGCAAAGTGTGTAATGCTGAATAAAAAATAAAGTATGATGGCAGGAAAACGGGTCGTGTTGTGCCAGAGCGACATTTGGGCTTCTGGCTACTGACGTGAAGGTCAATGACCACAGATGTGCGATGCATATTTCTGAATATAGATGTTAAGTGATTTGATTACTCCCCTCTCCCTCCCCCTGGTTGGGGAGAAAAGTGTGAACCAGTATTCCCTGCTGGCTGAATCTGTTAGTGAGGGTGTCTTAATGGCATGCCTCGCTGAAAAGTGTGCCACGGTAATTAATTGGGTCCTGCAAGTTAGAGAGCCGCAAGGAAGCGGGACAAGGGCGGGGCTTTCCATGGATCCCGCACAGCCTGCGGGACCAGGATAAGGCCTGGCTTATGGTGGCGCGAGTACCCTTCATGTCAGAGCTGCAAAAAGGAAAACAACAAAACACTAAAAACAACAACAGCAGCCCTGACTGCATTATTAACCTGGAGAGGGGTTCCACTGGCAAGGCTGAACATTGGCAAGAGCAGGGCAGAGACAGGCCCGCACTTCTAAAGGGCAGAGACAGGCCCGCACTTCTAAAGGGCAGAGACAGGCCCGCACTTCTTAAGGGGCACAAATCAGTCGATTATTTTGTGTGGTCATGCTCTCTCATACACACACACACACACACACACAAGTCTCCTGCAGGAAGTTTTAAATGGATACATAACCTCTATGCTTTGGAATCTTTTATGAGGTTTAGTCAGAGGGGAAGGGGAAAAAAAAAAAACCTACTTAAAGTTTAAAAGCCTACTGTAGATTCTTTCATAAACATTGCAGAACTGATGCAATACTTATTTACTTGGGAAGCGCTTACCCACTAAGGATTTACGGATAACACCCAAACAAGGAAGTGGCATCGCTGAAGGACCACCCATGCCTAATCACAATACTGCTGTGATGACATCAAGGGAAAGACAGCCCGCATACACCAACACGCACAGGTGCGCAAACACACACACGCACGGGCACGCACACACACGCACGCACACAAACGCACAGCACTACTCACACAGTGTGTGAAGGACTCTCCCTCTTCCATTGGCTCATCCATGATCTGATGCCCATTGACCTACAAAAAGCCAAAGTACAAGTTTAGTCAGCACAGTCACGCTTGCATCAGGAAAACTTCACATAACTGCGCTGTGCCAGCATTACCACGACACCGACGCCTCCTGTGCTGGGAACGAGACGGCACTGAAAACCGACCCCCACCCCTCCGATCTCCAGCAGGCAGCGCAGACGCATAACGGAAGGATCGAGTTTGCTGATCAGTCTCATGGAATATTTCACTGTGAAGGTCGTGCGAGAGGGGAGGCGGAGAGAGGAAGCCCCCCTACGGTTTTGTACCAAGCGCAGCGGTGGAGCGCTGGTTCCTTGGCGACAGGGCCGCCCCGAGCGCCCGGCTATGCGAGTGCGTCATGGCCAACCGGCGCGTGGGAGTGGAGTCGCGAGCAGCAGCTCTTGCCGCCTCCTCCGCAGCATCCGCGTGGGAGGGGAGCGAGGGGGACGGACGCCTCCCGGCCCCCGCCGACCCCTGCCTGCGGTGACGCGCGAACACCCGACGGCCAGGTTAAACGTGGGCGGGGACGGAAATGCTGACGGCTTAAAACCATTGAATCAAGACAAGACATCAAAACTGTGCCATGAACGTTATGTGAAAGCTACTAAAACAGCTTTCTTTAAATAAATACATTTTTTAAAAAGTATTTGATGTGAGAAAGAGGATGGGTGGGATATAATGCTCTCCTTTCATTTACTTCTTAAAACTGTATACAGAGCTTTAAATAACAACAACAACAAAAAAAAACACATAGGCTGAACTGCTAAAACGATTTGCCTCTAATCATGTGTTCCTACTGTGCCTGTTTACAAATGTGCCAGCCACAAAATAGTAATTACTAAATTGGGCCACTTTCAACAGAAACAGTCTACAAAATGCATAGGCTATTTTAGGCAGTCAACCTAGACAACGCTGTGTGCTCTCAGCTGTTACGTATCTCAACACAAGTTCTTTTCTACAATATTATTGAGCGGTCTGGAACATATTATAGCATTTAAATTACAATGGCGAATACAGGCCTTTGAGGTCAACAACACACAGCAGCACAACGACTCCTGTGTCGAAGAAAACACTGCACGGTCCTCTGCATCCCTGTTTCAGGCTATTAACAGCCCAGCGCTGCAAGTCAGTCTAATGCATTCTGCTCAATCCCTCAAGAGGATGACTCATACCATTAATCATGATCACTGAATGGAAATGCCGCGTGCGCCCAAGATGGTCTCTGGAAAAGAGGGGGGAGACAGACCTCAGCATATCACTCCTCTTCTAGTCCACAGGCATTTTGACAATCAGCTGCTCATTAAACGTGTCCGATGCCATGTAGCCTGGGCTTGCGATCATAACAAATCTCAAAGCATATGCATCCCGTCCTCTTTAAGTTTTAATTGCCATTCTCTGTGAGGACTCACTAATACTGAACCTGGTGTGCTTTCATACACATAATTGAATGTGATTATAAGAGGCCTATTCAAACATTTTATATGGCTATGTCTTAAGTACTGGCTGATATGAAATACTGACACATTTGTTCATGCGTTTGCGTCAGTCTCTCGAATTAGTATCAAATCTTTAGCTACATACTGGCCGGACGTGGTATGTTAGCGGTTCTGATTTGACAAACAAAACTCCAAACGGCAGACAAAGCACTCAGATCGGCAGCTGCAGTTTTAAAATACAGTTCGGCGATTCCTATATAGCTAGCTAACATTTCTGATATCGTAACAAGTACGAGTACGCAAGTGATGTAGCTTATCTCCAACATCAACGGGATGCACGGTCACATCTCAAAAGTAACTGTGTTTAATATGACTGTGGATACACATCTGCCCGGATAATATTTGTTTACTAGGTGTCTTAAGACTAAGAAGGGAACGAAACAACAGTATTACGTTAGCCCTTCAAGAATGCAACCTGGCTTTTACAAGTCTGCAAAGCTACGAGCGAGCGTATGTAAGCAGTGCATCAGGTAGTAGCAACGGCTAGCCATTTAGCTCACGAGAATCATGCTATCAGCACAACTGCACAATAAAGACATGACATCGTCTCTTACGTCTGGACAAAAGCTTATGTCGAAAATATTCAAATAATATTGTGGCGTAAGAATAAACAAAAACACGCGCTGGCATTCGTTACATATCTAGATTAGCTAACTATTCAACTACGTAACGTGTGATTTGACAGCCAGGTTTGCTACTTTAACTATAAAAATCTACAGAAAACTGTTGTATGCACGCATGAATATTTAAATAAGAATCAAGAGCTCTTGTGAAGCGGCTGCAATGTAGAATACGACAAACTACTCTAAAGTATTAGTTGATAATTTTATTTCAATTATTGCAGTAAGCATTCACAAGCCATATGGAAACGGTAAGACAGCTAAGGCAGCTAGTTGGCTAGCTAACGTTAGCTTACCAATTTGATAGGTAACTAATTACAGTAGCTAGCCAGTTATGTAGCAGGTTGGTTAGCCAAGTATTAAATCACCACCTTTCAAAATCAATCGCCAAAAGCAGCTAAATAAACCCAATGTATTGCCAGCTAGCTAGCTAGGTTTCCTGCCTAAAGTCTGAAAAACTTCACTAACTAGCTATCTAAAGTATAGCTGATGAATTGCCTTATTGATACACCCATCAACATAGTAATGAACTTCTAATATGAATTAAAAACTATATACACAAACCGCGAATATGCAAAAGGAAAGGGGCACCGCTAGCTGCCATTAGCTAGCATACCACTTGCAAGATATATAGCTAACGCTGTTTTGCTAGCTAGTCAGCTAACTAGCTAACTCACTGGATGTGAACTAGCTGGCCATCATACGAGCCACTTGCGTTAGCTAGCTGGCTAGCTAGATAACCAGGACCCCGAAAGCTGACTGGTGCTATACATGCTGAGCACATTTTTGTTGTCCAATAACTTTATAAAGTATACTATAAAGGAAAATAATACAACATCATACTCAACATACCTCACTACTAACGCTATGCACCTCCATTTTGTGCCAGGAATCCTGTGGCTGGGCAAAAGGCATCATATGGTAAAACTAGAGCCTTGTTTCGCGAGGCATTCCGTGGTTGTAGAAGCTTGGCTACCCCTCTTTGACAATTAAACGTGGGTCGGAAATAATAAACCTGCCTCCTGTGCGCAGGTCAGCAGGAGGGTCGATTTCGGAAGGTCTGCTTGACTCTACCATACGCAAACCGGACGCCTCTTACTTTCCCATTGATACGAATATGGCCGCCTCCGTGCTACCTACAGAGCAACAGAACTGTGTATTGACGTAGCTTTGACGCAATTTAGTTTAGGATTTCCCCCTCCAAATACATAAAAAGACAAAAAAGCAAACAATATTTAACACAAATGTTTATTATTATTATTATTATTATTATTATTATTATTATTATTATTATTATTACAAATGGCACTCCTCTGGTACTCTGTAGATATCATTCAGATATCTACACAGCTAGACAGTTTTTTTAAATCATAAAAACATAGAAACATATAAGAAGGGGGAAAAGAATTATAGTGAGTATCATGTACTCTAGTGTTACGTATTATAGTCCAAAATCCTACAAGCTATCTAGAAACTTGACCTTCAGGAGGAAAGTTGACCGGACCATTTTGAAATCCATCCACTCCCCTGGCTTACATTCTCTTTCCAAGAGGACTTAAGAAGCTTATAGATCATCTCATTTATCCTGACCCAAACAGGGAGGATAAGTCCTCTTTGTGTAGGGGCCATGTAGGCTATGGGTAAAGAAAACTCTTTTTTTTTACCTAATCCATCCTTTTTACCTATCCAACCCTAATATAAAAATTATATTACATTTTTTTAAAACGTTGATTGACTGACTGACTGACTGCTGTTTCTACTGTTGCTGTCATATGGACTAAGATTGATGTTAACATTCCTGGGATCACTCCTCCAGTTTAAGGGTCACAGTCCCATGTGACTCTATCACCACTGGGACAGCCTTGGTTTTAACCTTTCACATTTTCTCTGTTTCCTTTTTCAGTCTCTGATGTTTTTCCAACTTCTCATTTTCCTTCCATTGGATGCTTCCATCACTTGGGATGGTCACAAATATTGCCACTGCTTCTTATGCATCTATTCCACTGTCGCAAAGAAGTTGGTTTACCATTATTCATTTATCTATATTTAACTTTACTCTCTATATGTCTATATATATTTAGACATATATTACCCTAGTACTTGACTCTATATACCTACGTCTTAATATATACTAGTTAAAGGTGATATGAGCTTTACTCAGAGTAACATCAACACAGTTCACCGTTGATTGCCCCCTTAAGTCTTACTAACCTGTGAATGTATTAGAACCCTTTAGCAAGGCTGCTTTGAGACAATTTATGAATACAGATGCACCATCAGCAGCATAGGTAAATGAGGAAAAAGCCCAAGAATGCAAGAAGCAGGAACAAGTGTTATTTGTAACCTGGCAGATTATACCTTTTTTCTACGCTTTCACTGGAGATAAGTTCACCCTGTTTACCTATTTGTGACTCATACATGCCTTAGCTTGAGGAAAAGAGTGCGCGCACACACACACACACACACACACACACACACACACACACAATGACAATAGTTCAATATATGACAGTGGTTCAGCAAGGCTAGAAACAGGTAATGTTTCATATTATAGGGTGCTTTTCCCTCAGAAAGTCTGCTTATACGAAAAATAACTAATGCTTCACTTGCCTCAAACTTGGCACATGTAATTACTATATTACTGAGGCATATGTGCATTAGATCCAATTAATTGGCTTATGAAAGCAAAGACACGATGGCCAAGTTAGTGGTGTTTATTGACATGTGACTGGACTCAACAATACATTCTGATATGTGATTAAAAAAAATCTTAAAATAATAATAAAAAAAAAAGGTTCTTAACAGGTCCTTCGTAGTTATTGATAAGCTCCTACAGGCAAAGTGAGGACCGGAGAGGAGGCACACACACACTAGAGGCTAACAGTCACAACAGCTCTGTGTCCCCCTCCCCCTCTGATACAGAGGAATCCTTCTGGATGGAGGCCATCTCGACGCTGGAGTGTCCATCCGTGTCTGGGCTCGGTCCCTGGTCTTCTTCCACTTGCTGAGGTAGGTTGGCTAGCAGCTCCTGCAGCAGACACTGTGATCAGTATGCAAGAAAACCAAGCAGTGAGGGTCCCAAAATGTCTGCGTTGGGGTGTAGAGCAGGGTTCCCCGCTCAGGCTTTTTGAATTGTGTCTTAGTCTTATGCCATGCAAACCTATTTAATATCATACTTTGGGTTTATCTGGTAACCTATTTGAGAGATTCTGGTTCTGCGTGTCACAACTCTGCTCATTTTCTATCACATCAAAAGTATTTTGATTTTACATTTTGGAAAGTTGTGGCATATCCTAAACTGTTGTTTTATATCAGTTAATTCTTTTTATTCTAATACATAAGAGCTGCGTTTTGAACAAACATTGTAAGCAGTGCAACAACTGTAAATTCAGAACTGAACATCTTGGTGCATTTTCACAGAGATCTCACTTCACCACCGCCAGCAGCACCGGTGGAGGATGTGAGGGGCTGCCTTCTGCTCACCTGCTGTTTGTCTGAGTCACTGTTCTTTAGCGCCGTCACGAGGCTTTGGGTGAAGGTCCTCAGTTCGTAGTACTTCTGTTTTTGGTTCTCTAGCTCACTCTCAAGATACTGGACTTCCTCATGCTGAAAGACAGAAGTGGTCTGATTAAGATTTTTTTAAAACTCTGATTTAAGTTTAAAATCTTTGTGTATGCTCATGTTGGTTTTTTTTTTTTAATAATTAATGACATTTCAATTACAATGCATTTCAAAACCAAAAACTGAACTGGACTGAACACAACTGAAGTATTATTACACCTTTTTTCTACCACTTCATTCATAGTTCAGTGTAAGTTTCATATTAATGCAACTTAAGTATAAATACATATGTAAAATATATGTATATGTACATTACACAGCACGTTTATATTTTATAGAAGTTTATATATACTTTGGGCTCCAAAACATCATTCACCAGACATACTACACCTTCACAATGCTACATAAAATTCTAATTACTTTCAAAATATTATAACCAATATTCCAATAAACTCCATCCTTTAAAAGCTATGCATCTAAATTCCTCTTTGCAATGACTAATATGCAAGAGCTTTAACCAATGTAAGAAGCCAGATTTTAAAATGCAAAAGTAGCAAAAATGTCGAAAAGCCAGTCCACTCTGCCCAGCAAATTGGGCTCCTGGAAGTGATTTGTTCCCGTCCCTATTTGTATGCAAAGCCGGAGGAAACCGTGGCCGAGTGGGAGCAGAGCAGAGCGCAGTGACCTCCTGAGCTCGTCAGCCAAGCAGAAACAGTTTCATTTAGGGAGAGGATTACAGTTGAGTGGCAGTGCACCGTTTCAGGCGTGACTAGCCATGTGTCACTGTGGTGTTGGGTGGGGGGTGAGGGAGGGGGGTGTTTCGAACCTATGTCTGTGGACAAAAAAAAAAAAAAACTTAAAAAGAAAATCGATGTAGTTAACAATCGGTTTTCCAGATAAAGAACTGAGGGACCAGTGTGTGGATGGGAAATCAGAACGGGTTACACAGTTTCATGCTGGTTTGATTCTTCACTCTCACTGTGAGAAGCTGTGCTTTATGTTAGTGTTTTTGAACTTTCATGCTGTTTTCGCCCAGAGATTTGCAAAATAAAAGTTACCTACTACCTTTATTTTGTCAAGATGGATCTGGGAAGATCTGGTGACTGGCAATTCGTGTTCCTGAGTGTTAGACTAGATTTTGCATGTACCACCATGAAAGACACTATACTCTAATAAGCAAAAACAGGACAAATTGATTTGACTTTGGTGATCCTACTAGGCCACTGTCACTCTTAAGTATTACGCAAGAAACGCATCAGCTACAAACCTTAATGATGCATTTGCAGGACAAACGCAGTGAAACGAGGTTGAACAGAAAAGCGTAACTCCAAAGCACATAACTGAGGTCTTACAGCAGTGGCACAAGTACAGCAAAGGCTAACACTGCTTAAATATAAAAATGTGCCTAGTAAAAGGGGAAAAAAAGAGTAACAGAAAACAAACAGCACAATTCAAAACAGAAAGGGAACATCCATGAGCCACCGCCGTTGAACTTACTTTGTACTCCAAGAGACTATGCAACTGTTCCACATCTGTGGCCATCACATCACCATCATCATCATCGTCGTCGTCAACGTCGTCTTCTTCATCAATTATTTCAATCTTCTGTACGTATATGGCAGCGCAAACAGAGTGGAATTTAGTTTTATTTTGCATTCATGCCACAGTATGTATGTGCAGCGGGCGAAGAAAGAAAATACTGTCCTACCACATTATCAGCAATGGCAAAACTATTGGAACCATCTGTACCATCGTCATTGTCCTTTAGGAAAGAGTCACTGGCTCCATCTTTAAAGACCAAAAGGAAAACATAGAGGAAAACCAATTTCTGAAGTCAGAGTGAAAATGAAATAAATAAAAACTGATTTAAAACACACACTGACTGCAAGAGGCTTGATCAACACATCTGGAATTCTACACACTGAAAAAAAATGTCCCAGTATTAACTCATAGTTCCATTCACGAAAGAAAGATCTTTCCTACCCTCAGACAAACAGACGGACACGGCGTCAATCTCGCAGTCCTCCAGGGGTTTGAGGGTCTCCTCACAGTCCTCTGGGGGTTTGAGGGTTTTGGGCTCGTCCTCCTCAGGGGTCAGAGGTGACAAGGACTCAGTGCTGGCTACTTTAGGAAAGGTCGCGGGGCCTCCTTTGGGAGGTGGAATTTCGATTCCCATTAGTCGATACTTCCTCCTGCGGTTTCCGATCCAGGTCTACCAGAACAAGAGGACAAGAGGAGAAAGAAGTGCTGAATGCCACAGTGTTCTTTTAACGGCACTTATGAGTGCTGATCAGTTGTTAACCTATCAGCGGCTGGTGGCTGGGGTGACAAAAATCGAAATGTTAATTACACACACACGCACACACACACACACATATATATTCCTTGTTAGGACACTAATGCTAGGTTTTATTTTCTCAAATCTGCTATGAATACAAAAAATATGATCTATATTCAGTTGTACAAGATCTCATCGTTAGGGAAATGGAGGTATATTTTTGCTATTGTTGTATATTAATGACTATTTGCTATTGTTTCCTTACTTGAGATTCTAATTTAATATTCACAATAAATATTTCTCATATTATATATATATATTGATATTGATAACCAGAGTAGCAAATTTAGTAGCAAAATAATGTAGCAAAATAATGATACATTATCTGTCCGATCTTTCGTAAAAAGATGCAGGAATAAGCAGAGATCAGTTGGGAAGCTTGGGGCACCTTAACGATCTCACTGTCCACGTTGAGCTCAGTGGCAGCCGCAGAGATCTTCTCTCGACATACGGATCCCAGACTGGTCATTCCGTTGTCCCAGTAACGCTTTAGTGTGTGCAGGTCCACATCAGTAAACTGGGTTCTGTCCTGGAACTGTATCAAGACAGCGTTCTGAAAAGCCGCTCTGTCGTGACCTTTATTTACATGTTCAACCGTTTGGTGAGACACTCTGGACCAGAGCGACCTAATTATATATACACTTATTTAAATGACTATATGCTAACAGGGAATTGAACATACCACCTTGGTGTTGTTAGCACCTTGCTCTACCTGCTCTACCAGGTGAGCTACAGGGCTGCAGTCATCATGGGAGCTGAGAGGGGCATGAAGGCACTTACTGTTCTTTTGCGGGAGTTGCTAAGAAGCCAGGGAGCCGCCATGCTGCTCGCCTTTAAAAAGACATATAAAGGTTTATGAGTACGGTCCAATCAAACAGCAATCTAGAAATAATCTACCTATTAATCTATAATTTCTCTAACCTAGTTGTGAAATAAATTAGTTCAAAAGTCTGCTGAGAGAAAGCCCGATATTAAAAGATGTTATTAGTACTGACACCAATTTCATTTGTAAAAACTAAAGGTTTCCTTGAACTGGTGAAAGTTCCTAACCGCTCTCACTGAAGAGCATAATCACAGCTGCATGAGCTTTTATGTTATGGATTATATTAGGGTGATTGCATGCTTTATTCCTTTAAAGCACTCTTGGCCCTGTCCACAACTTCACTAAGCTTTTGACTGAATGGCCACGGTCTGACAGTCAGCTGAAGTCACTGAAAACTTTCATATATTACTTTACATGCATGACTCACTAACATGTCACATATGTGATTTGTAGTGGTGCAATGTATCGTTTTTCAACTAGCAAACCAATGTAATAACAAGCGAACGCAGTTGGAACTTCACTATACCTTGAGGTTAGATGGTCTTGATGGAGAAGTCTGTGAGATGAGTCTGAATGGATAGCTGCCACGGGGGGCTGTGCTGAGCAGTAAAGAACTGTTGGTTTGGCAGCCCTTCTCTCCAAATTGGACAGAGTTTGGGGAATGAAGTGCCACAGACGACAGGCTCCTTGAAGCCACTGTGTACATGCCCCGGGTGTCAAGCAAGGAAAGCCCGCCTGCCAGGTTCCTGCTGCTTTCTACCGCACCACTGCCAGTGGACCTGCCGAGCTGAATTTGAGCGCCCATATTGGCCAGCTCCTCTTCCCTCGAATACTCATCGTCGGCGTCGGCTGTTTCCATGGCGATAGAAAAGGTTTCCGACATGCCAGGTGAGCACGGCTTTCTCGACCCTCGCTCCTGACTAGTTCCAGCGGGAGGCCGTTGCAAGCCTTCCGCCAGGCCGGCGATGGTGAACACCTGCTGGATCTTCACACCGCTGTCTGGCGCGCTGGATGGGGAGCTGCGGAGCACGGCCGGGGTCTGCTGGTGCGAGGTGGGTGGCCACGGCTGGTGCTGCGAGGCGCCATATTGCTTGGCCCAGCCAGGGGGTACGACAGGCGGGTCTCGGGGGGGGAACGACCTCCTCATCTGGCTGAACATCGGGGCTGCAGATGTGGGCACGTGGGGTGGAGCTTTGCGCTGGTGGGCCGCCACGGCCGAGTGGAGGGGGGCTGCGTCCGGTTGCACGCCCGGCCGTGCGTGTGGACCTGGACCTGGCTCTGCCTCCGGGTGAGGGGGCGGGGCTTTCGCCCCAGCCCTGCCGTGGGAGGAGGAGTCGAGGCGGCCGGTGCCGCGGGGGAGAGAGTACGTGCCCGTCACTATGACGTCGGCGCTGTTTGCGCCGCTTCCGCTACTGAGGGGCGAGAGGGAAGACGGAGAGGAGGAAGAGGAGGGACAGGAAGTGGGGGGTGGGAGGAGGTGCGCTACGCCCGGGGCACGCTGAACACCCCGCGCGGCAGCCATCTCCGCTGTCAACACCGAGCTGGGCACTAGAGCCCCACCAGTCACGGCCAGACCATGGTTAGACACGCCAGCCACACCATTTTTATCTGCCTTGGAAGCCAGCTTTCTCCTTTTGTTGCCAACCCACGTCTGAAAAGGCACATATAGAAAACCACTGAAGCACAATCACCTTTAAGACGCCGCAAACTAGCACCTGACATAAAGGAACATTTGAGTTATTATGCAGTAGCAAGCGATTTCAAAAGTGTCCAGAATTGAAAGAGCTAAAAGCTAGAGTTATTTCAATGGAGGAGCAATTGTAGTCAGTTTTCTGTCAGTTTTCTTCTACTTTCCCAAGACAATAATGAGACATAAAAATGAGCAACCCCTACTGTCCAATAAACGAAGGGAGTCTTACTCTGACCACGCTGAAGTCCAGCTTGGTCTCCTGAGCACACTGCAGGATGAGCTGGAAGCAACTCTTGCTCTGATTGGTCATTCCATTATCGTAGTAACGCTCCAGAATGCGTTGCTGTTCAGCAGTGAACACTGATCGCAGATTCATCTGAGTGACAAGGGACCACATGAAACAAAACAATACTAAAGACTGTTTTACAGAGGTGCATCTCATAACCTGTACACTTATGAAGATCTGGAACACTGGGCTCAATAGGTGGTCCTACTACACTTCACTTCTTAGTACACTCTCAAATGACCCATTAACTTCACCAATTGCTGTCTTCTACACTATACTGAACAGCCAAATCTCATTCGTAGTTAAGGCTGACAGACACTAATGGACTCTTTGAATTACTGTAGACCCAAGTACACCTTTCTCAACATGAGTTTTAGGCAGGAATTTCAGCATTCTTTCCACATACTCACAGTGTGAACACTCCGCTTCTCTTGCCATGTTTCCATGCTTCTGGCGAGGGAGCGAGGAGGGGCGAGGTGAGATCCAGGCGTCCAGCTGACTGGGCAACTAAGGGAGTGCTAACATACAGCTTGGAAGCGTTTCCTCTGTGTGCAACCTCTCAACCAAGCCATTCAGCCTGTGCGATGCCACAGATTAATTCCCTTTTACTTTCTGAATTAAGTTTTTTTTTTTTAACTTATTAATGCCAAGTGACAAGTTGGCAAGATTTTGTGATCTAGCATTTTGTTGTTCTCTCTGTAGAAAAGAGTTTCTCACGCTGTTGTGGTCTCACACTGGGTGGTACAGTGTTGACTGTCTCTTGAGTAGTTGGCCACAGAGTCTGTAACAGAGGAAAGGACATTAACTGCATACTTGTGAAAAGTTTGTCACTGATTAAAAGTGTTCTTACTACCTAATAAATGTACAACCTCACAGTTCCTTAGGACTGAAACATGACAAGAGTAAAAAACATTAGCAATACATGTTTTGGTTTTTATTCTTTATTCTACCTGTAATACTACACAAAAACGTTTGAAACAAAACTGAAGTTTTTCTTATATTCCGAACGTATTTTCTTCTGACTTAACTGTTGACATAACTGCTTAATTTATTTATTTACTTAATATATACATATACTGTATACTGTGGTCATGTGTACGTTCGTTTCTTTGATTCACGATGTACATTCAAACAAGTAGATTATAAAATAAAACAACTACGCTTGATTAAAATAAAGACAGTGGCAGGAAAAACTGTCAGGCCTCGCACTTCGAGTTAAAACTTGCTTATTTAACACCAAGTGTTAATGTTTACATTGACGCGAATATGCTCTTATGGTAACAAGTTAACGTGACCGATACGCTAGTTCATACGGTAGTGTGCGGTTTAGCCGAGATGCTAAAAACATTGTATCAAAGCATAGACATCCGCGAACTATTTATCGAAACGTCCCTCAGCGCTTTAAACATCTAGTGCACCTTCAGTTAGCTATGTTTGTTTTTCAATAAGGTAACTTATTTGGTAGGTTTCCAGAAAAAAAACACTTTTATTCTTTTGCCGTACGCGTCAGTAGCTCTAATGTTGGATTTGAAGATTCGATTAAGAAGCATAATGAGGAGAGAGGTATCGCAAGGGTTATTCGTTTCTTTCCTCCTTTTGAAACACCCTCAGTGCGCATGGCTAGCGTATGAAATAATGATTACATATCAAATAGAATTGATGAGGAAAACGCGTATCCACCCTCTCGGTTCACCGCAAGGGTAAAACTGGCCACCGGTTTCACAATACTGAATGGAAAAGACTAACGCAACTTTCAGTATTAAATTAAACAAGCCAGCAAAACGCTAACGACAGTTTACACCACAACAAAGCAGTAGGATTTGAGGAAGCAGACAATTGCGCATTTCAATAGAATGCTAGCCAGGCCCAGGAGACCATGCGCGAGCCAAATCGAGCAGGCTAAACTTTTCTTTTATTTGCAATGCTTGCGACCCAATGCTGGTCAAAATACATGACCCAGGCTATTTATGGGAGTCTCTTAGTGTCGTCGAAAGCATATAAAATCGTGGAGCATATTAAATATTATAGATACCTTTTTGTTGACAAATCAACTGCCGCTCGAATTCAGCAGATTTTTTCACGAGTCCCTTCGCCAGACAATGAAATCAAAACGTCCGATCATCAATTCTAATCATGATCGTGACGTAGAGTAGACAGGAGCCAATGAAGTGTCGAGATCCGGGCTGTGACATTTGCAACCGGCTGAAAACTGAGCACTCTTGTCCCGCCCATCATTGACTTTGTGGGGAGACAAGGAGGGTAAGAGGGAGGGAGGTCATTGCTAAAAGAAGCAAAGATCTCAATTCCAGATCGTTCAAGAGCAATAACAGCATACAAGCTTGTAAATTAATATTCTTGCGAAATAAAAAAGAAAGGCATCTAAAGAATAGAGTTTTAAATGTACATGACGAGTGATTTATCCTTTCTGTAACCCTAAAAGATTCGCAAATTTCCTCAATGTTCACTGAATCATAAATTATCCCACATACAGAATATCGTTTAAACTAATTAGCACAATCACCATGCTTAACGTGCCTATTATTATTATTATTATTATTATTATTATTATTATTATTAATAATAATTTTTTTATCCCTCAAGTTTATCCCCCCTCAATAGTGAACGCATTATACCCTTATTATTATACCTTATCGGAGCACTTTTGTTCCTTTTATGGCATTTCCTTACATCAACATAAAATAATTTCACCTGCTATCAAGAATCTCAAGAAGGAATGGGAACATGTCCTTGTTATTGAAAACCTAATAATTATAAGTGTTATGTCAAGAATATTGTGTGAGGACACCGATAAAAGAACGTGCAGGCCCTTGACTTGAATACAATTTAGTCTTATATAATCAATTATTTTATGAACCTCACATTTTATAATAAAATGTTGCACATATACAAGTATTACAATTGGCGTATGCTACTTCCCCAACCTCTTTAAACCTTATAACTTTTTAACAGTGCGAGAACCAGACAAAACAGCACAAATAAAAGAGAATTCGATTCTCAATACATCGTATCCACAGCAGGGGTCGCTGTCCGCGCTCTAAGATATATGCTGTTTCTCTATTTGGGATGTAACGGAAAAATTATAAAACCTTTACTCTTTAATAATGTGCTTTTTAGAAAGCTATTTCTGTGTAAACGGCATTTGCTATATCCCAATAGAGCATCTTAAATTATCCATAGACTTTCTTTCAGTGCTTTAAAGTAATTTTGCGTCTCACAACTTTGACTTTATAGATAAACTTGAACCGAGTGAGTGAAACACTAGCTCCATGATACAAAAATGTTTAGATTTATACAGCGATTGTATAGTTCTCTGTTTGGGTTGTGTCTATTGTTTAATCTGAAACAGATTCATAGCCGGAATCGGAATGAATTAATTCCCAAGTATCTATAGATATAGATACACTGTCACCAAGCGGATAAATACCAAGCGATTTCACGTTATATGCTGCAAGCGGGCTACTTTATTTTGTTTATTTTGCTTTGCTTGTAGACTAAAGACTGTTGGTGTTGCTGCATCATTCCTTGGTCTTTACTTGGCGGCCCATGGAGTGATGCTGCAGCGTGTCGGAGAGAAAGGGAGGGGTTGCTACACTTGTTCGCGCTGAACGACCTCACTCCTCTACAGTGGGCTATAGCCGAGAGCTTTGGCTGGCGCGGAGGGAGGGAGGGAGCTGGACTGCACAACCATCCGTAGGTAGGAGAGCGTGCGTGCTTGGATTGCACCACCGCATCCTGTTCATAGAAGCTTCAATCAGCTATTCTCTCTGAATGACAGCTTTCTGCCACGCTCGCGCTCAGCGTTTTCTAACGGCTTACCAATGCGACTACTAATTCCACCCCATCCAGTGAGAACGGTTTGTTTGCTTTGGTATTAATTCAGAAGACGCTGTGACATCGATTATGGCACTGGTAATGGAACCTATAAGTAAATGGAATCCCAAGCAAGTACTGGACTGGATGAAAGGTAAAATGCATGTATTTTTTTTGTGAATGAAGTGATTAAGTGTACCTTTTGATTATTTAAAAAAACAAACAAACAAACAAAAAAACGCAACACTCTCTGCCCGGCTGTAAATTAAAATGACACACTATGCATGCATGATATGTTATGTCATGAAGTCATTAAGATGTGAGCTAAAATATGACATTTCTTTGCACAAGCAACGATGTTTATGGTTTGCCAGTCAAACCCAGTTTTGCTTCTGCACATTTAAGCCACATTCTGCATGTTTGGTGTGATTTCACATCATAGTATCAAGGAAAAGTCTTCCATTGCTATGTTATTACTATGCAAGCATTATCAGCTAGGCTTGGGTGACACAACACCATAGTTTAGGAGTAAGGTCAATGTATTGTCATCTGTTTAGTTAGGTCTCCAATCACAACCTCTGCAATAATATTAAAGCCACGACTAGCACCATGGACAGCTCACGGTTGTATTTTTGTTAATACCCGAGCCCCTGTAAAGAACTGTTGGCAGTTTACAGAGCAGCACTATAGCCTTAACGCTGAACATATGTGTGATGTAATGTGTACTACTCTACTCATTCTGTCACGCTGAACTTAATTACTCAATGAAGCTGTGTTTTTAAGAGTGAATGAGAACTAGCTGCACACTGTGAGATTGGATCCGTAGATGAAACACAGTGCCTCTTCTATGCAGGCTTTTATTCGTCCAATTTGATAACACTAATGTGAATGGAAAGGAAATGAAAGCTTTCAGCTGCCTTGTTTAATAGTGATTCATTGTGGTGTAAGTAGGGTCACAGACAGAGAACGCGTAGTGAAGTTCACATGATAGAATATCAATATCATTAACTATCATGTACAGAAGAGACACTGAAGCAAATCCTGTGATTGGTCATGTAAGACACTGTAGGACACAACGTATGTGGCAGGACTGTATGATCTGCCCCATAACCACTGTGCAGTGTCTCTCTGAATGTTCGATTTTGCTGTGCTTACGAAAAAAGAAAACCATCAATATCACGAGGAGTGACTCATGACGTGAAAACGGTGAAGCTATACTTGACTCATGCTCAGTAAGATGTTGGTGTGTTAGGGCTTCATCTTTGGAAGTGTCTGACAGAAGATCATTGTCTCACATGTCATGTAACATTGATGTTCCACTGATGAATGATTTCCAGCAGTTATCCATGTCAATAACTAATTACACTCATCAAAAAAACCTGTGAGTCTCAAATGTAAGTCAGGTCAGTTATCACCATGTATCACCAGTTATCACCACTCACCCAGCTCATGCATCAAGATGCTGTCTTATGCATTACGCACTTTATCATGTATGTTTTAGACAAGTGATTAGAGCATTGTATAACTGACTCAAGAAGACTGTGAGTGGTTAACAATGTATTTCAATCCTGTCTTGATTGTTGTCGGGGCCAATACAGAAGCAGAAGACACATGAGAGACTCTTGAGTGCAGTCAACTGGATGAGATTCTGTTTTCGTTGTTTGCCATACTAATTTCTGGTACCTTTCCTGGGCTGTTCAAGATGATTCTTTCAGCTCTGTTTAGGGACCACTTCAAGGTGCAGGGCAGCATAACGAAGTTGCACTCTTTAATCAGAGATGCAATCAGAGCTTAAGTGAGGAGAGAGAAAAAAGGAACAGATGAAAAGCCTCTGGGTGTCTCTGTTACATATTTGCTGCTCAAATCCATTCCTTTCTCCACTCCTGCACGCTACTGATTCTACTGTGTAAGCAAATTACCGCTATTGTGTAAGCGGCACAGCGACCGGGGCTCTGGGGAGTGACCCTCGGCACCGGCGCGCCTCGGACCGCCTGACCCAACGGAGCCGCGGCCGCAAACGGGGGTCGGCCGTTGCCATAGCAACCTCGCCCCGATCCCGCTCCGGGCCACGGGAGGACGGCGCGTCGTGAAGGAGGGCGGTGTTCGCGGTAGAGATATTCCCGCTCCTCCACCCCCACCTTTCTACGCCGGGGCTTTGGCACGATGTGGCGAGGGAGGGGGGAAGGAGCTCCCGACAGGGTGGGGTGGACACGCGGGCGCTGGCACGTGGCTGCCCGCGGGTACCCAGCGCCCCTCCTAGGGGAGCGACATAGCTTTGAAAAGCACGAGCCGCTGGGTCTGTTTGATCAAGTGGAGCACCGAGGAGCATCGGCTGGAATAATGAGCCACGTGCCTGTGCATGTGCTACATAATGCAATAAACAGGTATTACATTATTTAGGCTTTGCACTTGGACAAGGCTTGAAGCTTCACTGCACGTGTGTGTCTGTGTGTTTATGTGTTTATCCTATGACACTAACAGATGGAGTCTTACTTTAACAATAAAAAACAGGGCATTCTCACGTCCATAGAAATCCACAGATTACCTTGCCATTGTCTGTTTTCGCTGGCAAAATGCCTCAGAGCTCATAATATAACTGCCAAGCAAATCTGCTCCAGAGCTATTAATGCCAGCTTTTTCCATGAAGATGTACTCAGTTTGCCCACTGCCCAGTTTAGTGTTACAGCAGGTGCGAAATCAAGTGCTAAACAATACACTGCATCAGCACCACATTGAAACGAATGTTTCGAAGTGCACACTGTGAATTTCAGACCAGTAACGTGTTAAAGGGGAGCGTTGAGCGATGCTGCTCCGTATATAAGCAGTTCTAGTTGTGAGAAACTGACAGTAGAAGCTTGAATAAACATCCATTGAAACACTTCTTACTTTTTTTTGCGTCTTCGGACGTAGTGGAATCGTAAACCACGCACAGCAAAATACTTGTTTACAGACTGCAGCTTCCATAAGCCTGCTTCATTAGAGCACCTGTCAGGTGTCAGCTCAGTGGTCACCGCCATTTAGGCTTTGTATATACATCACCTTAGAATGCTAAGACCGCTAACAAGAAGATGAAGTAAGCAGAAGCCAATTAGATATATGCAAATGAGCCAAGCTCATTGGCCCAAACCAGTCATGAGGCACAGTTAGCCACATAAGCATATTTGAGGGAAACATTCCATTAATTAGGCAATGCAAATACAACATAGGCTTGTAGTGCACCGACGAAAAGGAAAAGGAAAATCATGTAAAGGCGCTTCACACAAAGGGTGATCACGTCATGTGTTGGTGGGCGGAGTCATGATTGTCCTATTGATCCCATGTGCTGATTTCCATATTTATCTCCCCAAAATCTCCCACAACATTTCTTGGTGCCTCTCATCTTCATTACCACCGTCTCCTCTTTGAGACCGCGTTTATGCAAATGCGTGTTTATCTATGGAAATGGGTGTCTGCCCAACAGAATATTGTAGCAGACATACACTGCTGTGAATGATGGATTTAAATAGTCTCTTATTTTTGTTCTGGTTTCTGATACAGTAAAGTGCCCTTAAGAGGCACCGACAACAGAATAATTAGGCAACGACGTAAAGAACAACTCTATGTACCTTTAGCATGTTCTCGATTTAGCCGTTCCAGGCTGGGGCTATATTTACTAGCATGGCTACCGAGACATTTACAATATAGAGCGAATGTATGTTACAATCGATCTATATCAGATTCAGAATGTATGTAGCAATTTATCTATATCAGCCGAATAAAATTCAGAATGACAGAGGGAGCTATTTAAAAGCGTGCTTTGCACGAGAGTTTCACTTTGATACAATTTGTAGTTAGAAGGAAAATCTAACATGCTTTCCCATCACCTGTTTACGGGTGTTCCATAAACGCAGAACCCTAGTGTTGCCATGGCATTGCGCTAGCTTATTGATCTGCTCCACCCAATTGCAAGGAGCCGTCGGCCACTCGCAGCGAATCTCTGTGTGAGCTCAGGCTTCCAGTTCCCTGCACCTACTCCTTCTAAACTCACGACCAAGTCTGACTGGGGTCGTCCTGACACGCCCTCTGGTCAGCCACCCGCTGATTGTCCCCTTTGCCAGCCTTCCGGCACTGATTCAGGCACTCTGCCTCAAGGTCTTCCTCCATCGGGATCCCCCTCATCACAAACAAGCCCCGAGAGCAAGCCATACCAAGCCCTCATACTGTCTCAGGTGCACCTAATCAGCTGGCCCTGAATAAACTGCCATTAATTGACCCTCACTTAATAAGGCTCAAGGCACATACCGAGACATTCAAACAAACAAACAAACAAACTCCCTTGTGTCTTGCCTGGTGGTGCTGTGGCAGGCCTACTGTGGGGCTCTTTTCAGTTCGTGCCCGTGTTGAGGGAGTTTGCCTTCAGTCTTGTCTTCAGTAAGTGAAGTGCAGGTGGGATGGCTGACCCGTCACTGAAAAACACCACACTTTGACTCTGTAACACTCCGTAGTTGCTTTAACAGCATGTAATATCAATGCATCACTAATCACCAAACTAATTTTAAATGTAAATTGTATACCGTATTACTATTTTTATATATAGTAGTACTTCAGCATGCCAAATTGGTAGTATTTACGAATATACTTTCTTGAACTTGAATGTAACCCAATTATGCATATATGAAGTATATGCTTTATATTTGCTCTTGAATTATTTTTGCATTGAAATATATAGTAATTGCACTTGAATCGAGTTGTATTTTATAGCATTGTATTAAATTAATATATTGTATTAAATTCAATTGCACATTTCAGCACTGACTTGTTTCAGACAGTATCTCTGGTTAAGAGTAGCTTAGGGATCTAATCTCTTTATATTAACCAACATTTTCTGAATAGACAACTCAAGCACTTTTATAAGTTCGTCTGGATAAGAGTGTCTGCTAAATGCCTGAAATTCTAAACTATAGCATTAAACTACATCTTCACGTATGTATTGACCTGAGATTAAATGAGCATTGTTTCAGTGCAAGGGAAAAATATGATATGTTTGGATAGGAAATAACTGCAATATAATACAATACAAAAATATATGTAACTATATTCTTCCATAAACAAAATGAAGGATCTTTGCTAAGAGGAAGTTGCACACCCAGGAAGCTTGTAAAGGATATAGCCATTTACCATTTTTTATAAGGTAGCCAAAAATAGCTGTTATCAATAGCTTTGGTCTATGTGGAAGCACTTTTTTAGCTTTCTAGATCTATATTTTCCCTGTTTGTACTTTGTGGCAGTCAGCCGATAGCCCAGCGTCCCGCATTGATCCAGTCTACCGTTTACAGGCGTATGCGCTTTACCAGCAAGCTGAGCGGGAACGCCGAAGAGCGCGCGAGCCTAACGCCAGCTCCCCGCGCTCTGCACGAGCGTCCCCGACTGTCAAAACCCCGAACGATAGCCGCTATTTACGGCTTGGCAGATGAGCTAGTGTACACGAAATGTACTCAACAACTTATCAATTCAGGCCGCGGTGAACGAGTGACTCATCGCACTGGTTTACCGCCGTGCAGTGCTTTGTTTGCTTTGGTGACTGATAGGAAGGGCCTTGCCGAGTGTCTGATCTCAGAGGCCAGTCGACCCGCACCGCTGCAGACGTCACTGACGTCGGAATATTCGTGAGGATAAGGTAGGATCCTCAAAACGACATTCAAGTGTCCCAAAACATATTAAACAGGCTCACTAATGAGTGAATGAGAGAGAACGGTTGCCAGGAAGACAGTTGACAGAGTTACATCTGTTGGTTATATTGTCTAATTGGGGGTATCCATGGTAGCTTGGGATAATGATGAGAGATACTTTTTGGCTGCTGCAGCAGCAGGCTTCATAGTGTAAACAACTTTGAAGTTGTTTTGCTGCGATGCTTCCATAATGAAATAGCTGAGCTTTGCACTGGTTGGATGACATCCTTTTAAACGGGACCCATCACGTGGCATCATAAAACCCCGTGATGCTAATTGGCTAATTCTCAACACTGTTCAACATGGCTGCCATTGTATTCGGATACATACAGACCCCACGTCTTGTCCCATGTGCTTAGTGCCTTTTTACTAAATTGGCGCCTCCACTCAGGATTTGGGCACATAGTTTAGCACTGACTCAGAACTGAAGGGAAAGAGAGTAAGAGAGTGAGTGAGCTGTAAGGCGCGATTAGCATCTGTGTTTAATCAGGAACACTATCTGACGTTCACTGGTCAACTGTAGACTATACAATGGTATAATGGTACACTAATGATAAGGGGTTGTTTTATAATCAATTTTTAATCCAGTACCATTAGAAAATTACTGTGATTTGTGATCTACTTGTGTTATAGGTGTTACATACTGCATATGAGTTGGATCTACTCCTTCGAAAAAGATCTTTCCAATGATTCTTCGTGTTGATATGACAACAGATCAGCATATACAAACAGATAATGCAGGTCATACAGTCCTACATTGTAATCCCGGTCCTTCAGTGTAGTTAATGTATTGCATTTGCAACCGGCTTATGCATATCTGTGCAGAGATATAAACACGCGCGCGCACACACACACAAACAGAAATAAACAAAACAATGGAACACAGGTCCCCCTTGAAAAGAAAGAAAACCCCCACGTCAGCGCTAAGCACTGCTTCCTACCTTCTCATCTGGATTCGTGACAAAATTGGCCGTCTGAAAGCAAAGCGAAGCCCTCAGGGTGTGCGTCCAGGGCCGGGGGAGGACTCAGGCAGCCGGTATGCACTTCTCGCAACCCACGAGGGGACGGAGAATCCGTTAGTCACACTTCCAATTAACACGCTGCTAGAGACCAGCATAAGAGAGCAGGAAAGCGAGACGCAGCACAGGGGAACCCGTGCCGAATTAGGTGACATCACAAACACACACACCTCAAGACTGATGTTGTTTGAGAGAGCAGCCAGACACCAGGCCCCGAGAACTAGCTCAGCTAGTTCTCTTTAAACCTGGGTAAGTTTACTAGGTTAGCAGAGAAAAGTATGATTTTTAATAAAGTATATCCAGACTAGTTCCACGGTTATATTTCATGGATAATTTCACATAACACTTCAAAATGTATTTAATAGTTTGTTATTTTAAAAACGATAGCCACTGATTGAAATATGACAGCAAATATATGTAGCTAAAGGAAACGGCTAACTGAAATTTTTAGGAGGCAAGTGGATGTTCTTGGTCATATCAAGTAACACGATTGTGAGAAATTGAGAACTGAGAAACACTAGAAGCTGAGTCGCCAGGCTGAGCTTTCGCGCTGAGCTGTCCGGAACCGGGGTGAAATTCTGCCATCGACGATGCGTTAGCATGAGTGACCCCTGCCTTTGCTAACCTTCTTTCGTTGTATGCTAGCTAGCATCTGCAACACGTCTTTCTCTGGAGTGCCACTGCCCTCTTACAATCCCGAATGTCAAATTAGCGAAGCGACACGGGAGACCAACTCATCTCAGTCAGAATCGTACGTAGTCACTCTCAGATGAAGATTCAGAGATGCACAGATGATGTTAATTTACATAGCCTGCGTGTCTCAAGTGCTGTTTTTTTTTTTTTGTCTGAAGAGTTGGGCAGGGATGTTAGCCCTGACTCAATGTGTGTGTGTGTGGAGGGACTGCAATTTTCATGGCACACTACTAGCTTTCCCTTACGGGCGTTAACGGGAGTGAATAGATAGCTGGATTTATCCGCGCAATCACCAGAGATGCTGCGAAAGTAGGTCGGCGCTGTTGCGCGCGCCCGCTGGAAAGCAGGCTCAAGATCGTGGCCTCTTTGATTCTCTATTCATTATGTCCTTCTAGAAGTGCTCGGCAGCACAGTGAGAGAACAGCACGCTTAAAATGATGTTTGCCGTTTGGCCGAGGCAGGGCCGCAGGTGCGCGGGGGATAATTACTAGTTTGAGAGGCGTCGCCGCACAAACGGTCAAGTGAGTAACAAAACAAACAAAATTTTTTTTACACTTTTTACAATTAGACAAATGGATAGTTGCTTCCAGTAGGAATGTTTTCCAAGACAGTAACTTCCGATCATTGTGAGGGAAGTGACAGTGTTTTAATCCTGTCCCGATTATTGAGTTACTGAAACAAAACACTACGATAAATAATATACCTCAAAAGCAAATCTCCAAACAAAGCTGTTATCTGATTTTAACTGAGCTTTCCAGGCTGAGATAGTTTTGGATGTCAAAGCAAAAAACAAACAAATACAACAGCACAAACCTTTTGCAGAAGTGCAAGTTTTTTCAAATCCTGGAAGACCATAGAATTGCACTGTTGAGTGTTTTTCATGTCAGGGCTCACACTCAAGAACTGGCCAATCACCTGAAGGCATGAATCAAGAGAGGCTAGTGCGGGGATAACACTGAACTGTGCAGTGCTGCCCTGCTACTGGACTGACCCCCCCCACTCCCCATGCAGTATCCTGACACTCGTGTGGTTGCTCCAGTTCCGGGGTGGTGAGGACTAAGGAGCCGTGATGTCGGACGGTGCTTTCATGTCTCTGGCGGGGGCTGGACGTCGAGAGCGCTGTGTTTAGAGCCCTTTATAGGGTCTGCAGCTGCTGCAGCTGATTCAAGTAACGAACACAGCCCCTCCATTCAAGCGAGGCCCATCTCCCGCGTTCGCCCCACTCACACAAACGCCTTGCAATAGCGAGGAGTTCAAAGGGTTCCCACAGCCCTCACCCATCTCAGGTGGCTGTGAGAGAAGGCCGGAAGCCCTTTGTACATGAGGACTGCTCCGAAACGACCTAGGCCATGAACCACGCACAAGACCCAGGCGGTTCCAGCTATGGACTGCTAGGAATGGCCAACTCAATGGTTCCACAGACCTCGTTCAGAGGTTTTTGGTGGAGTTTTCAGGAAGAATCAGATTTGCCTTCACTGTGCTCAGCTTGAACACCAGTGTAGAGCACACCCTAAACAGTGTAGGGAACGTCAGTGCTCCCTAACTACTCAAAAGAGAAGCTCCAGAAATGTCCTCTTTGTCATCCTAACAAGCTCAGACCACATAATATATTTCTTAAAGTTATTTGTCCTTCTCAAAGTGATAAAGAACACATGAAAGTAGAAGTTATTTAGGTCAGAAGTAGCAATGTGTCAAAAAATAATGTGTGTGATGAATTATTTCTCTGAGAACAATTCTGTGATAAGTTCTGATGCAGGTCAGGGCTTTGGCGAATTCAAAAGGCTCTCAGTTTACTTATTTTGCTTTTCATTCAAGGATAAAGCTCCCAGACCTGGAAAGCATAAATACTCACTGCCTGATATTATGAAAAGGAACAGATCACATATTAAGAGCCTTTTTATTTAAAACCCTTGAGTTGAGTAGGTTTTGGAACTGGGCATTGTAATAGCATACAGGAGAATGGTGGAGAGGAGCATGTCGTTGGTGGCACCCAAATCCATAAACCAACCACACCCTAAAGTGCCGCGGGTGGTGTAGGAGAAAGTTGTTCTTAATAAAGGCACTGGCCTGGGGACGTCTGTTGCATCAGCATCATCGAATCTTTGTTGTTTGCCTGGGGAGCCAGACGAGCTGTGACCATCTATATGTGTAATGGCACGCGGTCTACCTTCTAACATTTAGATTAATGCACATGCTTGAGGCCATGGTGCATGCCAAGCTCCAGGCTCACCGCTACATGATATTTCGATGAAATGTCAAATAGTACTGTAAAAAAAAAAAAAAAAAAAAAAAACTACAAACCCTGGGTGCATAAGTTAGCTTAAATGCTAATGCTACTGCTTTCAAACATGCTCAGGCCTGCTCTGGCTCAAAATCCAGCTGGTCAGGCTGCACCAGAACCAAAGTTCTACTGGTGCGAATGAGGACAGAAGGTCAACCGTCGGTGTCCGGATCCTTCCTCTTCCATGGTCTCCTCCACTGTCGGGAGAAGAGGGGCACACGTTTACTAACCAGCAGTTTATTTAGCAAGTCTGCGTGCCATGGTATGATTGTGCGATCGTTTTGTGAAGTAAATCAAATCAAATCAAATCAAGTTTTATTTATATAGCGCCTTTTACAACAGATGTTGTCTCAAAGCAGCTTTACAAGTGTCCAGTGAGCAAGCCCAGGGTGACAGTGGCAAGGAAAATCTCCCTAAGAGAGTGAGGAAGAAACCTTGGGAGGAACCAAGTCTCAAGGGGGCGGGGGAGCCCTTCCTCTTCTGGCCAACACTGGTCACCACGACAACAAGATAAATATATAAACAGAGTAGTAAATTGTAAACTATAATATGAAGTCAGTGTGGCTGTGCCACAGCGGGGGGAGGGGTGGGGGGGGGGACCAGGAGTGCTGATAAGGGCCTCCATCCAGTTGATTAATCCTCCATCTGCGTCTGGATAAGTAGGAGGTGGTTGGTCCTGGGCAGGTAGCAGGAGAGCCTTGTCAATCCTTACTTAGTACCAAGGACAACCATGCTGTGGGATTCGCAGGCAATAAATAAGGAATTCATTTAGCTACTGTTTACCCAGGCTCACACAGGACAATACCCAGAGAGAGTTAACTCTTACTATTGTTTCTAGATTCATAGGTGTTAATTCAACACTGCAGCTGTTAATTCACTGCTGGGATTTTTTGCTACGCTGCCCCTCACGGCCTCTCCATCTTCCTGTGAGAATAGAACCGCTATTAGAGGAAATTGTTAGTAGAGCACTACATATCTAAAAATACTACCACCACACTACTACAGCATGTAATAGCAGTTTTATTAGAAACAGAAATTGAGAAAAGAGACTGATAGTTTTTTTCTTTCCTTTTTTTTTTTGGCTCAGGGCTATCATTGCTGATGGTGTTGATTTGAGCTTTTACGAAACAGGGTACTTGGACTTACGTTCTCTGCATAGAGTGGCTGTTTATATAAAAGCTCCTCACCTTTATGTTCATGCATCAAAATGTTTTATTTTTTTTAATTAGACTCCCAATTATCATAAAGCTGTTTTGGTGCCATTACAGGATCCTTACACCCTGCATGTGTGTCTCTCTCTTTGTGTATGTGTGTGTGTGTCTGTGTGTGTGTGTCTCTCTATCTCTCTGTGTATGTGTGTGTGTCTGTGTGTGTCTCTCTCTTTGTGAATGTGTGTGTGTGTGTGTCTCTCTCTCTCTCTTTGTGAATGTGTGTGTGCTTGCGTACGGCACCCTCCAGGCCTGGACGATTGCCTACAGCAGTACATTAAGAACTTCGAGAGAGAGAAGATCAGTGGCGAGCAGCTTCTTCACATCACACACCAGGAGTTGGAGGAGCTTGGCGTCACACGCATCGGCCACCAAGAGCTCATCCTGGAAGCTGTGGACCTCCTGTGTGCACTGGTACGCTACTCCGTCCCTTAGGCCTCTCCTTTTACTCTTAATTGCCATCTGAACATGGACATGCTTCTCTAAGTCATTACCTGTGCAAAGACTGTATCCTTCAAAGTGGCGTGCACATGTAGTATTGATCAGTGCTATTTACTATACTGTCACACCTACCGCAGTTTTTACTTAGCGCAAACGCCAGGACACGATATCAATAATCTGAAAGGTTATTCACACAAGAGAAGGAAAAAAAGCGCAGTGTTTAAATGCAAGTACAAATGAGCCTGCTGGCTAACAAACTGCATCCCCACAGAGACTTGGATATGAAGCTGGGCTTTCTGCTGCCTGATTAGAGCATTCCATGTTACCACAAAGGTCACAACGCTAGCATAGCACATTAGCGTAGCCGCGCTTCCCTATCCGCGAGGTGCGGCTCCCGCGTGAAGGCCGGCCGCAAAACGGCAGCTGACAGCCGCCGTCAAAAGCCACGTTAGAGTTTCGCGGGGGAGGGAGGCTCGCTGTCGCTAGCGCGTTTCGGCGCGGCATGGCTCCGCTGGGACTGACCCTCCAGGGCCACCGTGCGGAATGGCGTAATGGGAGCGAGGCCGAGGGTAACTCGCGATGACACGGGCAGTCATGCGGAAAGCCCCCCCCTGCTCAAACGTCCTCCGCAAAAATGCTACTCCGACCAGATCACGACTGTGGAGCTTACGCTGAGAGAGAAGCGTGGTGCTCATTGTTACTGACGCAGCATGCAAGAACTTGATTTGTTTTAGTAATAAACATATATATCACCCTCAACTCGGTTAAAGTAGAATGGCAGTGGCTATTGTTCTAAAACACAGGCTTGGAAAGAGTAACAGGTGAGAGGAGATGTGGTCTTTTGGAAATGGGGTCAGGCAGAAGGTCTTCAGGGCTTTTGGAAATGACCGGTTGCTTAGAGATGGAGGCCAGAGCCAAAGTAAAATGCCTCCATGCCTCTCCGCTCCTCAGGCAGTGGGAGCTCCTCCTCTCCGCTCCTCAGGCAGTGGGAGCTCCTTTCTAAGCAGTGAAGGAGAGCAGTCAGGCCTGTGATTCATGATCAGGGCTATTGTCATTGAGGATGCATCTGTTTGCAATCAAGGACACTGAACTCTCACTCTCTCTCCCACTGTTTCTCCCTTTCCCTGCAACAACCCCCCCCCCCCCCCCCGGAGTGGGACAACTCTTATTGTCTTCATCCATGTTTCTTCTCCCCACTGTCATTTATTTACTTCAGCGTGGCTAATGATCTTGCCGAGTCACTTACGTAGCCCTGTGTCTGAGTTACACAGCTCTGTGTCTGAGTTGTCTTTCTCTTTATGACTCCGGTGGGGGATGGAGAGGGCAACCCAAACTGTTGGATTTGCCACTGGGGCCCAGGGGCGTTAACTCCAGGCCACTGTGACTCACAACTGCTCTGAGGGAGCAGTTTATTCATTTATACTGCAGCCTTTTGGAGAAAGGCGATGAGCTAGCACAGATGTTTTGAATCAGGCGTGACCTGTGCGCGTGGGACCAGGGGGTGGAGGGTGGGGGTGGTGGGTGCTGCGTGCAAAAGTGAGCTTCGTGCTGCCCGCTTTTATGCGTCTGCCGTTTGGGCTCGGCGGGCCTGGGTTCCTCCCGCCCATCAGCGGCGGGCGTTGAGGGTAAGCCACCGGCTGCCCGCAGACTGGCACCGCGTCGCTTCGGCGGGCTGGTAAACGTGAGCAACGACAGCACCAGCTGCGGAGAGAGCGAGGGGAGATGGGGAGAGAGGGAGAGAGAAGGAGGGCGGGAGGGAGGGAGGGAAGGAGGGAGGGAGGGAGAGAGAGAAGGAGAAGAAGCTAGGACACAGATGCAACAATTCAAAGAGGAAGGACACTGGCGCTGACGTAATGCAGGCATGTGACATGTAATGCTGGAAAAAACACGCGCACGTGCACGCGCCATGAAGAAACGCGCGCACGTGCACGCGCCATGAAGAAACGCGCGCACGTGCACGCGCCATGAAGCATGAACCAATGAAGTTCCCTTCCTCGTTGTCGGGAGGATTTTTGTAAAAGGCTATTCAGATACATGCTGACATAATTCAGCAAGATATAGATTCTTGGAATAATGTTTGATGCAGAGAAAACGCTGGACGTATGCTGCTCCTAGGAGTAGGGCAAGGTTATTTGGCTGGCACAGTGGCACACATGAAGATTAGGGTGAAGTGCTCTCATCCCTTTTATTAACACAGGCCTTTACCAGTGTTCTTCTAAACTGTTCTTCTAGAGGGCAAACTCTTATTAACTCCATCTGGAGACTTCGGCGGTCAGACCTGTAATATCCCTTCCTGTTAAATACTTGCTGTAGCATATATGGCTAATATAGTTCTTAAAAAATTCAAATCAGCTCCAGAAAATCGGACAGTGGCAGGAGAGATCTAGCCTGCTCCAGACTTGAGAGGTGTCAGGGAGCGATGTGCTGAGGGCAGTGGCAGGGGATTAGAGTATTATGGAGTGTTAGAGAGTACTTTGAACACTCCACCCCCCAGCTGTGCGCGCGCCTCTGCGTCTGCCTGCTTCGGGGAAGCGCTAAGGTGGTTATTGACTCTCCTCCCTGGTATTCATGTATATATATATATGTGTGTGTGTGTGTGTGTGTGTGTGTGTGTGTGTGTGTGAGTGAGTGTGTGTGTGTATATATGGGCCAGGGCTCCGGGAGTGGGGTGGGTGGTGACGGAGTGAATGCCTGTTATCTCGGCTTCGCACACGGCTGCCGGATTAGCGCACACTCGGTGCGTGGCCCTGTGCTCGGGCTCACGCCAGGCGAGCGCTCCCCTCCACCCGCTCTGCTGGGTGCCACCGCGCTGCTGCGACAGGACGGGCACGCGGCCGCCGGCTGGGCGTCTGGCCCTGCGATGAGAGCGGACGACACCGCTGACCTCCGGGTACGAAGCGCGTCTGACGACTGGAATCTGGATGAGGTCATATTATCTGTCCAGCCTGTGGCTGCGTGGAGAAAAAGGGTTTTAGTGTTAATTACATAATTGTTCGCTGGCTAAACGGCTTTCTGCCACCTCAGTGATCAGTGTGGTTCTGCATGGCTGTATAAGACCTGCTGTTTGATAGCTGTGCTCGGCGCTGCACCGGTCCGGCCGCTGTTCTGTGCTGCTCTGAATGTGGGGGGGAAATCAATATGAAAAAGAGTCAGAACCCCATCCATCCTAGAGCAGCTTTTACCAGGCAAATATGACATTATAAGGTGCTTTAATGTCTATATTGGGTGCAATTAAATGTGGCAAGAGATGGTCACCATGGCAACAAGCCGAACGGGCCCTGGATGTCAGGGGGAAAAGCTTGAGGGTTGGGGAGGGGAATTTTTTAAAACGCCTAATGGCATTTCTTTTAGGCAGGGTGCTAATTATTGATCGGAGGTTGAATATACATGCATCCTGGTTCCACATTGATATGTTAGCTAGCTCTTTAAAAAGTTTTAAAAGGCAGAATGAAGGCTTGGGAAATTGATTAAAAGATGTTTATGTTCACATGCCTCCGCTAGCATGTTAGCACACATGCGCGCACACAAATACCCCCCCCACCCCCCCACCCCCCCCCCACACACACACACTCACACACACACTCACTTGCTTGGACTGC
>JAOYMR010000009.1:10611684-10628993 GCA_025802075.1 Tenebrosternarchus preto | reverse complement strand
GTGGGTGTTTGGGTTGGGGTACGTGTGTGGTGGTGTTTGGGTTGGGGTACGTGTGTGGTGGTGTTTGGGTTGGGGTATGTGTGTGGTGGTGTTTGGGTTGGGGTACGTGTGTGGGTGTTTGGGTTGGGGTACGTGTGTGGTGGTGTTTGGGTTGGGGTACGTGTGTGGTGGTGTTTGGGTTGGGGTACGTGTGTGGGTGTTTGGGAAGTTTGGAGGCAGTGTCAGGGTGTTTGGGTCGTGGTGTGGAGAAGTTTGGAGGAGGACCTTTGCTTTACATGGTTGAAGTTAAACAGAGGCCACTGTGATACTGAGCCTAAAGTAATCAGCATTTCAGATATCGTCAGCTGCTAAAACCTTCAGTCTTCAGTCTTGCGTCAAAATATGTGCAGGTGCATCGCCGATATAAAACACATTGATTTGGGCTAACTGTGAATTTCAGTGAGCTTCCAGTACAGAATGCTGGGTTAACGGAGGATCTATGGCTGTTTGGAAACAGATATTACCCTGTCTGAGACAGATATTACCCTGTCTGCAATTCCTTGCCTTTCCTACTTTTTCTGTGACAGCTTTGAAGTACACACTGACGTCAAGACTGCTTCTGTGTTTGTCAGAGATAAACTCACCTTTAACCGGCTCTCAGAGACGATTGACCTCAGCGGTGGATCCGGAATGTGCCGGAGACCACGGTCATGCCGTGGTACTGGCGTGAAAGAGCTGACCTTCTGAGGGGCCGCCTGGCGTGTGCCCTTGAGCTTGGCCAACTCATCCCCCACCACCCCCACCAGTGCCACCTTCAGCTTCCATTAATAAACCCACATAAGCCAGATGGGGCCTGTTAGGGACAGGTGTGGCTGTGCGTCTACGACTGGCTGGCACATTGCGGAGAAGCCTGCAAGTCGTTCATGAGTATTACAATGGCCCTGCTGGGTGGGGGAGTGTGTGTACTTGTGTGTGTGTGTGTGTGTGTGAAGTTTGATGGCATTGCTCGTGAGAGGAGACTCAAGCGGAGCTCCTGGCACCCGTGTTGGCGCTGCCTGTCTCTTTAGGCCGACGGTTTAATCAACACAGTGAGACTGGCGCGAGGGCATTAGAGCCAAACCACGCCACCTACCGTTTTAATGGAGGGACTGGACTGTAACAAGGCAGTAGCGGAGGTGGGGTGCAGATTTTAACAGACCCATCGGCAGGGAAGGCTGTTTCTGTCAAGAATGGGTCCTGTGAAAGGCGTGGATGCACGTGAGGGGGGCTTTGTTCTTCTTTTAAGGCAGTATTCCCGGGAAAAAGCTGCCAGTGTCGCTAATAATGACTGGAACGTCACAGGGCCAGTTTGCATTATGGAAATGAGCGTAGCCTTTCTGGTGCGTACCAAGCACACACCAGCATAATACCTTACACAGTGAACTGCAAGCTAATAAAGCACTACAGGCAGACATCTAGTAGAGGAGAATCTTCCATTTGCTGATATTAACACCCTTGATTGAACGCTTGGCTAATTGAAACCGAGCGACCCAGTTGTGTGTGATAGAGTGATTTCTCTAAACAGCTTTCAGCCCCACCCTCCCTGAGGCGTAAACGTCCGTCATCAGCCCCTCGATGCTCCTCACAGCTGAGGCACTGCCTCCCGTTGCTATGCAACCTTGCCGTTACCTGGGAGACAAAGCCCGGTGTTCGGTTGTAAAGGGGAACGAGAGGAGCTTTGCGTCCAATGCGTTTCATGAGTGGACCACCTCACTGTGGCTCATGCATGCAGACATAATCGATTTCTGTCTCTTTCTGTAGAATCTAAATCTCTCTTCACTACAATAACGTAAGAGGTGAGAGAGCACTACAGAAATCTGAGGTATTCTAATCGTCCATTATGGGTTTGTCACTTTCTACTCCATATCAACAAATAATGTTGTTAAGGAGTGTATCTGTTGTTCAGGAGTATTGTCTGTCGTTCAGGAGTATATCTGAGAGTACTTGAGCAGTGACCAGCTGTAGTTGTTTTGGTTCTTTCCTCCAGCATGTTGGATTTGAACGACGTGACAATGGCTGTGATTCGGGTTGTGTATATCGCTTCATAAATTTGAACACTCTTATGGCATGAAGAATAGTCTGGTTCCCATTGGTCAGTTGCTAGCCAATCACAAACAGCTGTTCAGTGATGGCGACGGAACTGGAAAGTAAGTGCTCTCCTCCAAGTGTGCAGCAGGCCAGTCATAGTGTGTGTGCTGCAGATGGAAAAGATGTGGTGACTGGCCTCACTTTTCTCAGAGGAAGCTCATCTTAGCCCCTCCCCCTCAATCTAATAGCGATCGTGTGATTGGAGGGAAACATACAGCGTGGGTGGGAATTAGCAGTGAGTAAATTGATAGAAAAGTGCATAAAAATATCAAAACAACAAAACAAAGCAACACAAAAATAACAACAACCATTACCGCCGTTTAATTGCATACAGCTCGCTCTGCAGGTTCAGGTACGCTTTCACTCAAGCTGCACTCAATGTATGCCTCATATCTTTAGCTGCCGTCAAAAAGGGGGGGGGGGGTGAATAACAGAACAACAAGGCAAAGAACAGCAGTACGGATGTACATCTTTCTTTGAACTCGCACCCCGCTAGGAGAGGGTATCATTTGAGGCTGCGTGATCGGGGGGAGCACTAATGGCGGCTGGCTCGTGAATAAGCTCGAGGAAGATCAACACATGTTTGCCTCTAATCCAGGTTCCTGCTCTGCTTCCTTCCAGTCCCCTGCTGACCAGTGCAAAAAGATCCACGCCGGGGATGAGGTCATCCAGGTCAATCACCAGACTGTGGTGAGTAGGAACAGTTGCTAGCCTGTACCTCTTCCTCGTTCCCTCTCTCCCTCTCTCTCACTTTCTCTCTCTGTCTCTCTGTTTCTGAAATGCTTCATCTCCATCATGGAGCCCAGTATCAGCTCATAGACATTTACTGTCATGTTCAAGACGAAAACTACTGATCTGGGATTAATTGGCTCCCGTCTATAAGATGTTCAGTAGGACGTTCATAACTTGGAAGTCGTATAAATATCACCCCAGGGTCAGATCACACATGCCAGACCGGCAATGACGGAACACAGAGGAAGCTCAAACCCCAGTCACTGGACATCACTGATATGGGCTTGACCCGTATCAGTGTTCCACATCACTGTAGCCCTGCTGTTAGCTGCTGACTGGAAAGAGCTTCCTGAAGTGTCAATGGCTGCAGACCTAAGACTAAAAAGACCACTGCAGTAAAAAGACTGATAAATATGTTTTGAAGATTAGTGAGGACTTGTAACCTGTTTTTGTGTTACATTTGGCGTCTTTTATTGCGTTTGAATGATTAATGATTATGCTACTGTGTAGCTGGTTTTTTTTATCCTTGACATGGGGACATTAGTACTCATCTGTTGGACCATTGTGTTCATTTGTTTCTAGCCCTATTTTGTTATCAGCACGACTTAGCACAAGGCCAGTTGTATTAATTATATTTGATGAGTCCCAAATCATTTAAATGCAAATTTCTCTTTAAATGGCTTATTTCATCCTTGAATTAGTTGTTGTGGTTTGTACTCACTCTGGCAGTAAGCACACCAGCCAACACTAAAGGACCCAGACCTTGGACACATCTGTATTAAGGAAGCCCATCACTGACACTGTACTAATACCCTGTAATAGAGCACTTCCTCAACACTGCCTCAATGTTAGTATGTTTCGGGGCTGCTAGTTATCTTGTCAAAAGATTCTTGGGTAATAAAAAGGGGGAGGTTCTAGCTTTACAGAGAATGGATGATGACATATGGATGTGTGTGTGTGTATGTGTTGCAACCTTAGGGATGGAATGAGAAAGAAGTGACAGATCCTGTACTGAAGGAACTAGCATTACTTCATGTTCTAAAACCACTATTAGCCTGTTATCAACTTCTGTGTAGCATCTGCAGTTGTTTCTAGGAGACTTCTTCACCACCACTGGTTCTTCCTTCTGATTGTGAAGTGTCCACCTTCCACTAACCAAATCCTAGTCGTATCCTGTGTGAGAGACAAGGGCAGTTGACTTGGGATAGTGTTGCTGGGGAAGCCCTCCGATTCCATAAACGAACGCTTGATAAGTGTGGAATGAGTCCTGGACAGCTGCAGATAGAATTAAGCTAAATCTTTAGCAGCACATGTGGAAGTTCCACAGCCGTTAAACGGCTTAGCTCCAAGACTACTCGGTGGGCTCCCAGCACATTTAGCCACCATGTACTTCTAATCCAAACTGAAGAACTACACCTGCTTTCAATATTCTTATTCTGCTAAAGTCTTTGATTAGCCAGATCAGCTGTGTTAAATTAGGTTTGGAACGAAACTCTACTGGAGATCGGATTGGCAGGAGCCCAGTTGGGAATTGCTTCCTCCTCCAGTAACATGCATATTGCAATGCCTGTCAGTTTAACAAACTTTCCAAAATTCATAATAAAAGCGGAAATCTAGGGGATGTCTTAAAAAAAATGAAATGCAATTCACTGTGTTTTAGCAAAAATCCATGCACACACGCACACACACACGCGTGCACGCACACACACTTTGTGTGCTCATGCATAACTAACAGCAGACTACAAAGCAGCCCCGGTGGGAATTTTTATTTTAAGTTGTTCACTGCTAATTGGGCAGAGATATGTGATGTTGGCTGTGTTTCTCTCTCAAGCAAGGGTTACCCTTTTTGGAATAAACTTCTACATGATGTACTCAACGGTTAATGGATTCAGCGGTTGCTGAAAATGTAATAAACATCTCATATTTATCACCATTTGAAATCTCTGGGAATAGTGGGGATCAGAGCCTTTTGACTAACGTAGAGTTGCCAGAAAATAAAATATCCTAAAATAATTTTTGGTAACTAAATGATGAGCTAATCAACCACCCATCCATTACTTCAGGTTGATAAACTGTCAGTGCCACCCAAAGACTCTTCTTAAACAATGACATTATCATTATGTGGATAGACAATAGCAAGACAGATGTGTGCCCATTTTATATTGTCTTAACAGTTCTTATAGGAGTCATTTCTAGGGGATCGTTCTTTTTTTACATTTAAATTTCCCCACTGATCAAACCCTGATGAGAACTAGTAGCTATAAGGCATGTTTAAACCTCAAATGCTATTACGTTTACAAATATGCAAAATCTGAAACTTCAAATTCAAATGGATAACAGAATAATCAACTATAAGGCATCATCTGGTCACTACTGAATGAGTGCTCTTGGGAGTAGCTAGTGGTTAACCAGGCTAAAGTTCAGATGTGCCAGTGACCTCTGCCTGAACTCCAGAGGTCAGGGAGGAACTGGCAAAAAGAAGCCTACATGCTTGACTCACTGCTAACAAGGCCTGTGTCCCGCCTACTAGGCCTATGTCCCGCCTACTAGGCCTATGTCCCGCCTTTTATGCTTATCTCTCTAGTCCTGTGTCTAACGAACCCTAGTAAAGGCAGGACGTTCTGCTCAAAATGCAGCTTTAAAGGACTTTTAAATGTGAGCATCATCATCAGTAAGTGAATTGCCCTCTGGCTTCAAATGCAAACATTACTCATGTGTGGCATGAAAAATACAAAACCGCCTTATAAGTGATAACATGTTTTGTGGGTTTAGCATAAAGATCCAGTCTCATGCAACCCTGAAACATTTGAGTCAACATTTGAGTCTTTGGCAAAATGCAGTGCTGTCGTCCAAATGGCCTACAGTGCAGCAAAGATCCATCATAGGAACATTTGGACTGAATCTGTCAGTGCGGACTTGTCTTACTGGTTATGGGTCTGGGCTCTGAGTGGCCCCATCTGTCTGTTGTCATGTGCTCCATGTTCTTGGCTGAATTAGGTAAGAGGCATATTTTCCCATGTGGCTTTCCTGACAAGGATACCTTATCTTAGGGGTAGATTCATTTCATTTATCTAAGCACAGTATTATCTCTGTTATTGTCTCTATCTCCATTACTTTCTTTTTAAGGAGAAACTACAGTGCATACTTAGAGTCAGAAGCTCTTTGCAATCATGTAATTCTTAAAGATCTGTGTTTTTTTACTTTACTCCTTTTTGCTGCTGTAAGACATTCAAAGCGTAAGCATGGTGATCTACTTACTATAAATAAAAGGCTTCTGTAGTTGGATTTTAAGTGTAGCTTCACATCTGTGGCCCTGTGTTCCTGCAGGTGGGCTGGCAGCTGAAGAACTTGGTCAATGCCTTACGTGAAGATCCCAATGGCGTCATTCTCACGCTTAAGAAGAGGCCCCAGAATACTTTGAGTTCCACTCCTGCCCTGCTCAAGAATGTGCGCTGGAAGCCACTTGCCCTCCAGGTAACCCTGATTCACACAGCCCTGGTCCTGTCTTGCCTATCCAATACCCTCCAGGTTACTCTACCCTGATTCCCACAGCCCTAGTTCTGTCTGCCTCAGCCAATGTCTTCCAGTTAAACCTACCCTGATTCCCACAGTCCTAGTCCTGTCCTCCCCAGCCAGTGCCCTCCAGGTAACCCTACCCTGATCCACACAGCCCTAGTTATATCTTCCCCACCCAATGCCTTCCAGGTAACCCTACCCTGATTTCCACAGCCCTTGTCCTATCCTCTCCAGCCAGTGCCCTCCAGGTAACACTACCCTGATTCCCACAGCCTTGCTGTCATCAACCCAAGCCAGTGCTTTAAGTGCATAGTGCTGTCTTAAGCCTTTCAATCTCAAGCTTATAACCGTGAGGTGGTGAGCATGCCTTGTGTTGGGAGTTAAAAAATCAATAGCTCATGGACTTTATTGCTCACATACACAGAAAAGGACTGAAAGATTACACATAAGGAGACATCATAATATGTAGTTTGAAACATATAATAATAATTTTCAAGAGACTAAAATGTAATTTATTGCATCTGTATGGACAAACTGAAAGGAGACGCTGGATTTTGGCAGGAAGTTGGAGTATTTATAGAAATCCTTAAGTCAAATTATATAAATAGGATCAGGGCTTTCATTTATCAACACTGCATAAGAAATTTGTCACATGAATAAAATTTAGAATGTTATGAAGCATCACAAATCATGAACAAATGACACCCTTCCACAATGACAAACAGCAGTCCTTTGCTATTTCCATGTGGATACTTGTTTGCAGTCATTTGCATACAGAACCGCCTTCAATTACACATTTTTTTGTAACACCTCCTTAAAAGGCTGGTGGGAAGAAACTCTGCATAATGCAAAGAGGGCATCAACATGGATCGTTTTCTGGGAAGTCAAATTGAATTGCTTTCAACTGAGGTCCAGCCAAACCAGAATAACCAAAGTTTCCAAAGCAGTATCCAGCTTCACCTTCTTAGCCTTCCTCCATTCATTAAAACAAATACATTTAGTGTTTGTCTATCTGTTCCAACATCTGAAATAGCATATCTTAGTGCATTCTACCAAGGTTACATAGAACAATCTCCATTAGAGCCAGAGAGATAAACACCATTGTCAGTTAGTTTGCTGTCTTTTCTATAGCTGGAACTGAGGCGAGGACCTCTGGACTTACATAGTCAGATGACGTCACTGATCTGACACTCTTAAGCGCATCAACATAGGAACAACAAGCACATTTAAGAAAATGTAGAGATGTAAAGCGGGATTATATGAGCTTGTGCAGGCTGATGTTTGGGGAAATGTAATTTTATACTAGCACAATCCTGCTAATCTGACAGGACAGCATTCCTCCTTGCTTCACACACTGAGCCTAGATGGGGGGTTACCTACACTCACTGGCCACATTATTAAGTACACCTGTCCAACTGCTCATTAACGCAAATGTCGAATCAGCCAATCACACGGAAGCAACATGCATTTAGGCATGTAGACATGGCCAAGACGATCTGCTGCAGTTCAAACCGAGCATCAGAATGGGGAAGGTGATTTAAGTGACTTTGAACGTGGCATGGTTGTTGGTGCCAGACGGGCTGGTCTGAGTATTTCAGAAACTGCTGATCTACTGGGATTTTCATGCACAACCATCTCTAGGGTTTACAGAGAATGGTCCAAAAAAGAGAAAATATCCAGTGAGCGGCAGTTCTGTGGGCACAAATGCCTTGTTGATGCCAGAGGTCAGAGGAGAACGGCCAGACTGGTTCGAGCTGATAGGACGGCAACAGTAACTCAAATAACCAGTCGTTACAACTGAGGCATGCAGAAGAGCACCTCTGAATGCACAACACGTCGAACCTTGAGGCGGATGGGCCACAGCAGCAGAAGACCAACCCGCAACTAGCAAGGTGTACCTAATAAAGTGGCCGGTGAGTGTAGATACGCATGTGAATATGTCAAAAGCATTTTTTCTAACTGCATTGTTCTTTTATATATAAACATATACACAAAGTAAAAAATAGGTTTCCAAAGAAAAAGGACATTTCAGAAGCGCTTCTGAAATGTGCTTTACAGTTTTTTTTTGGAAACCTTGTGTGCGTGCGTGTGCGCGTGTGTGTGTGTGTGTGTGGTTGCCTATATATGTGATTTATATGTAACTCATAAATATGGCAACGTTTAATCAACACAACAATCTTTACTTCCATTCCCATGCAACACACGCACAGTGTAGTTATGGCTGTGTGGTGTGTGTGTGTGTGTATGTAAATGCGTGAAAGTGCAGAGCAGAGGCTGAGGTGGATGCTGGAAGGGCCACATGACTAGTAACCCGTAGCGCAGGGAGTCCTAGATTACATGCCTGCTATTTTTAGAAGTGCATTAGTCTAATTCATCTTCGTGCAACATGCTTGTCGTGATGTGATGTCAGCCACTTTGCTTTCCTCTCTCGTTCACTCGCTCTTTCCGCGTCTTCCACAAAAAAATCTGCTCAAAATCCATGAGCGTATGGATTATGAAACGCCCTTTTGTTCACAGCATTTACAATTCAATCAGGGCCTTTCCGTGTACACAGGACCAAGTGGCTGTGCCGTTTTACCTTGCAGTTCAAGCCGGGTTTGTGAAGCCCTCGCTTTTCCACACATCTCAAGCAGCTGCAAAACTGTCCCTTTCGCACTCGTCTTTATAAGCACCGCTGAGATGTCCAAGTAAATATATGCGCCGAGGGATTGTTTAGGATGAAAGGTATTGATTATAAAATTGATAACCTGGTGTTGTGTATTGTGCTTTGGGTCGTCATGAGACGGGTCTTTTATTTAAATGTAGTAGCTTAGTCTTTGAAGTCTCATTTCTAAAGGCACTTCAGGTGTTATACATTTTTAAGAGCCAGATGACTCGAAAATGACGGAACGCAGTTTGAGCTGAATGGGAAGACATCCGTTCGTCACTGCTGTTTTGCTTTTTGCAGAGCCTGTTTCACCAGTTTCATGTCCCTTTGACATGCTTTCCAAGAATAGTAACAATAAAAAAAAAATAGAAAATAAAAGTCTAAAAAAATAAAAGTCTAGAAGTTCCCCCTTTACAATTATAAGGAAAAAAATATATATTAGAAGTAGCCAAAACCTAGATTTACATTGATTTACACATTCATGTTTGATATTTGCATTAGATTCCTTGTGGCATAGTGTGGTGACCTAGTTAAATACAGTATGCAAATACAGCAGTACAGCACATAGCCTAATTCTATCACAGACAATACAATAATCGGTATTATTCGGCTTTAGTTGTCTTGCTATTGTTCCTGGAGGCAACTGAAAGCACCTATAATGAGATTTTCAGTATGAACACAGCATCTGCTGTAGTTTACTCCAGGTTGGCATTTGGACAATAAAAAAGAATTGCTCCTGGAGCCTTTTAAACAAACAATGTAGGGAATTTTGATCATTGTCTGACATCCTAGCCTGGATCTACAAGCCTCTGGGTTATAGAGCGTTGTTAATCCTGAACTAGATGCCAGAGTGCTATGTTTTGTCCTATAGGACATTCAGATCCTGGTCCAGGAACCGAGTTGTGGGAGCTTGCGATTCGTAGGATCTGATGGTCAACGCAGACCCTTCAACTCCCATCAGGGGCCACGTTGTTCAACAAAATTCCCACACGTCATGGAAGCCCCATGTGTTTTTCACAAGTGGTGCATCACGCTAAATCGTCCCATTCCCTCGTGACGCGCGTTTTGGTTCCATGTTTGGCCGCGTGCGGTCGCGTGACTCACTCGAGCTGGTCCCGCACGCCCTCTGACCCGATCTGGATCCCCGCTTGTTTGTCCGATGCTCCGTGCGCCTGATGAATAATTGCGTCCCTGTGAACGCAAATGCTATTTCGAAGCCGCGGGCATTGCTGTTCATTATTTATAACATGCTGTACCTTTTCCGCAGAGTAGCGTAGCTTCCTAGATGGGAAATGCATCTGCGGTCAACTTGGGCAGGTGCTCGTTATTGACTTAAAGATAAGATTGCTGCCTCGTCTGAGTGATTTGTTGCTCCAGTCGCCGTACAGAGTAGAGGCTGGGTGAGAAAGTGTTGGCGCTTAGTTAGGTTCAGGTGGTTAGCGTCGTTCTTCCAGCCGGGGTGTGGATTTGAGCTGATCAGAGGGACTGGCGCTGTGTGTTTTAAGTTCTCTTTGAAAGGACTCAGATAGTTCCCTCATTAGCCCGCCTCTTCACTCTTACTTCTCTCTCTCTCTCTCTCTCCTTCAGCTACAACGTGTAATCTTACTGTCAGGGCCTGCCGCGTCCTGTCAGAGCCTAGCAGCTAGCGGAGACAGCCAGCCAGTCGCCATAATTAGCAAATTACTATTTTCACAGAGCCAGAGTCATAATTCGGCAGAGTTGGGAGCTGTACCCTTCGACTCCATTCTCCCTTATTCAGAACACGATGTCATCCTTGGATTTAATGTTTTAAAAACAAGCCAACATTATTCCAGCCTGTTCCTTTTTCCAGTATTTTAAAAGTTCATGTAGGACTGGATTCCTTTTTTTTTTTCTTCTTTTTTTCTTTTTGTTATTTTACATTTTTAATTTTCTCTTGATAGTCAAATAATCACACTCTACAAGAAGTGTGAATTCATAAAGCCACAGGAAACCTACTGGGGTAATAGTAACACTCTCATTAACAAAACACTGCAATTGTGTAAAAAAAAAAAGTGAATAATGTGATGCTTTATGTGCGATCTCTTCCCATTTTAGGCAAACATTTTTCTTGTGGGAAAAATGTCATAAAGTAAATATTGTACTTTCATAATTAGTGGCAAAACAAACCTTTTAGCTCATCCAAATTAGGAAGTAAGAAGTGTTGTCATGGGAACAGACATCTTGCACTGTCATGTAAGTACAAGCTAAACTGCCAGAAGGGACAGAATCAAGCCCAGTGCTTTTCTACCAGGGTCACTGAAACTCTTGAGCAGGTGAAATCACTGTTTGAATAATAAGAAAAGCTGAACAAAAACAACTTACCATAAAAGCAATTCCCTAAAAAGAAATTACATTTACTGCTTAAAGCATGAAGTATAGTCATATATATACACACAGACACACACGTACTCACAGAGAGAGCGAGAGAGAAAATATTTGTTCAAAGTGCTAGCTATTCATACAGTAAACCAGTCTCTCATTAGTTCTGCTGAGATTTCACTGCTTGGGAAACACTGGGGGTTGCTACGACTACCTTAGTTACGAGCAGGACCTTTCATGCATGTTACCTGGTCGGCAAGGAGGCGACCTGGTGGCAGAAGCGGCGGCCTGGATAGTAGGAGGGACACCCCCCCCCCAATCCCCCACCCTCCTCGTCATGTTGGTGAGGAATTCCAAGTAACATAACGCTATCGCTAACGTCACATTAGCATTCCGTGCTATTAATTTAGACGCAGACCAAACTGCGCTTTGCCGTCTTTGGCGATGAACACACTGCATTGATCACCTTCTCTGTGTCTGCGTCAGGCCAGATTATAGCCAGGAGGTGCCTCAATGATTTACGTCTGGCTATTGGCTTAGCTGCAGCAGGGTTCTTATTGATTGGACCAGACTTATTTAAGCTGTTTAATATGACCTGTTTAAATAGAGATGCAGGTCAGATCATATCGAATGAGCCACTAAAGACAATCATGAGGCCTCATGCTATGTGTTCTTGGGTTTTTTGGGGTTTTTTGGGGGTTTTTTTTTTTGGGGGGGGGGGTAAACCTTCATCTCTGACTGTGCAGTTGCCCTTAGCCAAACAGGTTTTGGTGAGGTGGTTTCTTATCTTTCTCTTAGTGCCACATCATACACAGTACTATGACTAAAACCTCACAGCTGCTGCCACTGACTGCTTGTCAAACGCGCTCCAGTACACGATGCCCATGGCCGGACCACTCGGTTTTTTGTGGGGGCGTATTGTCTGACCGCTTTCTGTTCCTTGCTTCTCTCTTTTTCTCTCTCATGTTTATCTGTAGCCCATCCCTACAAGTCCTAACAGTGACTCCACCACTCCAACTGGCACGATCGGCCTGTCCAAAGTAGATGGATCCATCGTACAGGACATGTTCATTCTTTCCCCGGTCTCGGGTCTCTACGGCGCCAGGTGACTCCCTCCTGTAGACTGTTTAACTTCTTCAGACAAAAAAAACGAAAGCAAACGTTTGCGAACCGGGATTCACGTTATCGCTCTAACCTGTTGACCTGCAACCGACCCAGAAATCAGCTGAGGCTAAAGTGCCAGCTAAGAGCTTCGGCACTCCAGAGCCGTCACATGTCGTCTCGTGTCCTTTTGTTATTACAGGGATGACATGGGCATCACGTCCTGTGACGACATCAGCAAGTATAGCATGGGCAAGTCTGGTCAAAAGTGCTCGGAGTCTCTCAGCTACTATCTAGACCAGGACACCGGCAAGTACTACTCTCTGATGGAGGGTGATGGTATCTCAACCGGCCTGGAGTACGAGAGGTTCCGTCCCATGGGGGTACGTAGGAGAGACAAGACCCCAACTCATGGTAAGACGGGCTTTCGGACGCATTACACGCAGCTCTTTTCGTGCCCCTGTGCCAATCCACCACATTCCATCGAGCGAGATGTCTGCATGTGCCTTCATCTGTCTGTATGCCGGCTCAAACAAGTCTGCCCTCCAGCTCTCTGCCATCACCTGCTTCTGAATCCGGTCTTTATTGGAATCTTACTTAATAATGACTTCCATCTTGATTCAAAGGGAAAGAACAAAGAAATGATCCCTTCTGTTATAATGAATATGATATGAAATTGGATTAAGTGAATATTAATGGAATACTAACTGAATATATTAAAAATTATAGTGAACAATGATCAGATCTCCATAATTTTTATGCCAAATTAGCAACGATATATGGAATTATGCTAAACTGTGGCCAAGTCCAGTTATCAAAGTAATCAAATTTCAAGGTGATTTCATGTGTTGTTGACATTTAGCTGCACACCCACTATTAAATGTGTTTGATTCAACGATGATTGAGGGTGACATAATGCTGTTCACCAAGCTGGCCCTCTGAGAAGGACAAAGGTGAAGGCGAAGAGCATGACTTATTTGAGAATGGAATCGGATCTGTCTTCTTTGCACCCTGCGTCTTCCTGCCGAGCACATTTAATCCAGGAGCTAAGAAAGTGTTCCTCAATCAGTTTTGGTTTTTGCTTCATGGTGACATCTATGAGAATGGAAAAAGAGGTAATCCTAGACCAGCAGTCCTACTCGGAGCTTCTATGAATACAGGCCTAGATCTCATTTACCTCTCATTCATACCAAAGTAAACCATGCTTGGCTGGGCCCAGGAGCCTCCGTTATGGTTTCAGTATGAGCAGGAGTGATTGGCTATCTGCCGATGGCAGGTCCCATTCACTAACTCGGGAAGTGAAACCTTTGGCCAAGGTCTGATAATGGCGAGAGAAAGAGCCCATTGTCCACCGCTCCCTGCCACGGAAAAGGCGCCATACACAGAAGCGTCACGTCTGCCACCATGCAGATAAAGCTCACGGATCTTCTGCAAAGAGGCAGAAAAGCTCTGGTGATCACAGGCGGGCAGAGTGGCGCTTGAATACCTCCAGGTTTGGTAATTGCTCAGGTGAGGTATATGCTGGCATCGCGCCTCTCCGGAGCCGAGTGCTCTCGCGCTTCCCCTTCGCCCTGCTCACCTCCCGGCCTGTTTAAACCCCCCCCCCCCCCCCGTCCCTCGCTGTCCCTGTCCTTATGGCACGTCTCTTACCCTCCAGCTAACTGATCGCCTCCCTCTTCACTTCTCCTTGTCCTCGGGCGTCCTCCATGCCCAGAGCGCACTCGCCGCCCCCATACCCGCCCCCCGATACAGCGCAGCCAGGTCCCCTTTGACCTGCTCCTTGGACCTTCTTTCCAGGTGATCTCAGGCCTGTGTCCATGCCCCCGGAGTACAACTGGATGGCTGAATGCAAGGAGCCCAGTATGTACAAGAGGGGCAGCCGAGGTGGGTTCTCCAAACGACAGCGCCCACCTCTACTGCTCTGGTGGCCCCATAACATCCCGTCCTACCCTGAATCCCTGTGTACAACACACACACACACACACATACACACAAATGCCCAGACAACTTAAATAAAAGCACACAGAAAAATTCAACGTCCTGTGGTAAATGAGATTTAGCTTGGTCATTCTGCCATGATGCTCTGCTTGTACTATCTGGACATGTACCTCGAAGCCTCATAGGTTTCTGCTGGTGTTGCGTGCACTGGATAAACCACTGCTTTCTCTTTTGGGTTGGATGGGAAGTGAGATCAGGTGTGGGTTACTAAGGAATAGCTTTGTGGTCAAGGCAGATTAGCCACAGTAGGAAATGTAACAATACCAGCAGCCATATCTATGCTATTTCTAGCAACAAGACAGATGATTAGGATTAGGCTTTATATTTATTCACCTCAGGTTATCAAAGCAATGCAACATGGGAAGAGTCTGTTCTGCTCAAACTAAGCTTAAATGCATCAAATATAAAAGTTAATAGAAAGTTTAAATATGATGCTTTTTTTTTTCATATTGTCAAAAGTGAAAGGATTGATAAATAATGTGACCATATTTTGTTCCAAGTTTAAAGCTAATTTGCAAGTTCATTTAAGTTCAAGATCTAATTTAAGACAGTACATTCAGCAATGCATTTGCATAATTTAAATCAGTGTCACTTTGAATATCTCACAGGTTCATTCGAAAAAAGCCCGAAAGTAATGGAGATTTATCGGCCCAGTCGAACATCTGTCATCCCACCGTGTTTTGCTCACATTTTTATCATCGTTCATCATCTCTTGGTTTTGGACGGCTGCGCAGTTGGTACTGATCGCGTTACCATTTCGATCATGTCGGCACCGGAGCCGGTAGACTCGGCTGTGGATAGTTGAAGATGTGTTCTTCCTGAGAACGAGTTGGGGGGGGAGACAGCCCATGCTGTCTTCCTAAGCCTTTATGTCAATCTTTGTTCTATCTGTCCTCCGTGAGACTCCGAAAGCTCTTTCACTGAAAATCAACTCTTTTCCATGCCCTCCCCCTTACCTCCCTCCTTCAGGTTCATCTGTGCGTTCGATCTTTTCATCTTTTCTAGCCAAGACCTCCAGCATGGGTTGGTGTGACAAGGGTCCCTTATGCCTTGTTCAATTTGGCTTTGTGCTGTCAAAAGTGGAAAAGTCATTAGTGATGTAACCTTTCCTTCGTCCTCTGCTCAGATATGGGTTACACTTTGGGACAGGGGTGTACTAAGAAAAGTAACACCAAAATGTGTTTCATAGTGGAAAACTAATATTGATAATTGATATGGATTGATGTGTGTAATAAAAATCCAAGATGAGGAATAAATGCAGTGAGTGGAAAAAAAAATTAGTCACCCCTATCATTCTGGTATTAATATGGAAATTTGGGATAGTCTTGTTGATCAGTCAACAAGTCTACTGTTTGTGTTTTGAATACTGTTACAAATAATGAAATACAACTGACTGTTGATGCCGTTTCCCTGTCTCTGTGTTCTTACCTAATAATTTCATAGAAACAGTTCAGATCTTGAATCAAAATACCACATTTGATGCATTTTGCTGTGTGTAGTTATTCCAAACTTCTGCACAGCTTCATTAGTCAGTCATCCAATCCAGAACTGCTTTAAATCTGTGCTGGAAACTGGGATTTGGAGAAGGCCTTTATTAATATCATAAACTGACCCAACCCAACAGAAGAAGCTAATGGAACGGAGATGGAATGGACGTTCGTTCCACAAATGTAGAATGAATGTGGCAGAGGGAGCTAGCGAGGTGGCGGCTAGTCGTATAGCTGAGAGACCAACGAGTCACTAACGCAGCCTGTCGTCACAGTCTTCTTGTTTTTTGTGTTTTTTTTTTTTTTTCGATGTTCGGACCTTCAGATTCAGACACGTCCCTCCTCCACTACATGAGCGAAGACAAGATCCTGGCCATCCAGGAGGAGCCTGACGTGGCGCGGGAATGCAAACGGGACACGGGCCGCCGCTCGCGCAGGAAGGGAAGGAGCCCCAGCAGCCCCAGCTTCGCCCTCAGCCCCTCCCTGCTGGCGTCCACGGTGCGGCTGGACGCGGCAGCACCGCCCGACACCCTGCCTTTCCCGCTGCCCGAGAACAACACCGTGCCGCTCTACCACGTGAGTACCGTCCTCCGCCCCTCCGTGCCCGAGCTTTAAACAGGGAAATGAATCATTTCGATGACATTCCACTGAAGCTCACATAATAACCTGAGTCGGGCAAGCCAAGTCAATGTACTGGAAATGAGTAGAAATGCACCGTTATGAATCCATAGATGAACAGAGGCCCATGATGGATGGATCTGTTTGAGCAGGTTTGGCGAAGGGCTGATAGTCGGATGAGAGAAAGAGAGTGGAAGTCTCGGTGCAGTTTTTTCCCAGCTTCGCTCAGCTTGACAGTCATACCCGCGCGTTCTTCACGACCCGCCAAGCTCGTTTCAGCCGAGAGCGTAGAGCAGACAAACGCATCTGCTTCTAAACACCTTTTACTTCCAGACTCTCGTGATAATTCCACGCTGGGAATACTGTAACGTCGAGGTAACTCATACCAGGCAACAACCACAAGAGCTGCAAAACCTAGAAAGAGAAGTAGTCCTTTGTGCTGCTACAGTCTCAGCCAGAGACACCAGGAGTTGACAGTCAGAGGTGTGAGCATGACCCCCCCCCCCCGCCCTCCCCCCCGAAACTGCTCACACGATTCACCCCCTTCAGAGTCTTGCAGAGACGAGAGAGGCAGAGACGTGACAGGAATAGCCAAGGGCAGTGTAGCGAGAGTCCTGAGGTCAGCAGACACGCAGATCCTGCAAGGTCCTGTACGTGAGAAAGAAGATATGCTAGGCAGAGAGAGCAAAGGAGAGAAAGAGAGAGAGAGAGAGAGAGAGAGAGAGAGAGAGAGAGAGAGAGAGAGAGAGAGAGAGAGAGAGAGA
>JAOYMR010000009.1:10581299-10611151 GCA_025802075.1 Tenebrosternarchus preto | reverse complement strand
TCGGGTGGTTGGAGAGCCAGAGAATGATCACAAACTTCTACACCCCTTGCCAAATTTGCACTTGCAAATAAAAGGTGACTAATGGAGTGGAGTGGCAGTAGGAGGAGAGCTGGCAGTGACGTCTTGCTTTCTCCTCTCTCCAGCAGCAGAGAGCCGGTGACACGCTGCGGGTGGAGCCGGAGAGGTGAGGAGCGGCCTGGGGTGGGGAGGGGGTCACGCTGCCACACTGCTGACCACTCAGATCTCATGGTTCTGTGGGAAATGAAACCACTTGTAATGTGTGCAGGTACCCAGGTTCTGTCATGGAAATACCTGGAGGAACGTCCATGAGGAAGGTAAATCTCCATGAGACGTGAATCGGGGTTTGAATCACGTGTTTCCCATGCCAGTGTTTAGTGGGAGTGGTTTTTGGTGTGGTAACGCTGGTAAGCTACACACATGCAAAGCTCTTGCTGAAAAAGCTTGTTAAACGTTTTTTTTTCCCCCTAATATTACAGTGGTGCACAATGTTTTGCAATTTCTTGTTGGAAAAAAAAAAAAACAATCCGAATAAACAGTAAGAATTTTTTTTCTGCTGTTTCTCCTTTCTGCAGACTTTCCACTATACTTCCTTAAGAACAAAAACTAAAAAGAGAACTAAAGGTAGGTTTGTTGATCGATACGGGCTTCGCACACTCGGCTCCACGCTTCCTCCGAGGTTGGGCGCCTTAACGCTTCAGCGTTTGCACAGGATGAAGCAGTTTTTTACGGTTTTGCCCCGTTAGGCTCCGTGAGTGGCGGCAGCCGCAGGAAGATCTCGTGCAAGGACCTGGGACACGGCGACTGCGAAGGCTGGCTGTGGAAGAAGAAAGATGCTAAAGGCTACTTCACCCAAAAGTGGAAGAAATACTGGTTCATCCTGAAGGACTCCTCACTGTACTGGTACCTGAACCAAAATGTGAGTACTTCTACATATGAGATGTATGTATATGCAGAGCGGTACAGGGTAGGTTTTTAGGGGGGTTTTTTGCCCGCTAGTGGTACTTAAAATCAACAGTTATGCTCATCTGATTCCTGGCTTGCTGTCTTGGTTAGTATTCATTGCAGTGTCCTTATGGTTATTACCTGTAATCAGATCAGGTAACACTGCTAAAGCCAAGCAGACTTTGTAGTTATAGCATGAGTCGTATTTCCCTGATAATCTCTCTCACCTCATTTACTTTGTTTTCTTCCAGAACTGCAGACGTTATGCTCTTTAAAACCTCCACGTTCCAGGTCTCTTCTACTCTCATCCTATTTCTCTTTTTCCTCTCTCTTTTTTGGGCTCGTTGCAGGATGAGAAGGCCGAGGGCTTCATCAGCTTGCCCGAGTTCCGAATCGACAGAGCGATCGAATGCAGGCGGAAATTGTAAACTTCCCTCTTTCCTCCCTCCCCTGTGTGCATGCATCATTCAGTCGGGGGTCGGGGGTGGGTGTTGGTTGGTGGAGTTGGGGGGAGGTTGGGGGTTACCTAGGCACCTAGGTCAGCCAGCAAACATCATGAGAAAACCCAAGTGGAATCAAAAGGGTGTTTCGGTGGAGTGGGGTGGAGTGGGGTGGAGGGTGGTGGAGGGTGGTGGAGGGGGCAGTTGAACAGACCCTGGTGTTACCGAAGGCATGCCATGGTTGCTAAGAGCTTGGACAGGCCAGCCGTCGTGAGGTGTGACCCTTTTTTTAAGGGTCTCCTGTCTCTTGTCACATGTGGGAGCCTAATAAGCCAGACTCTTTGGCTCCTTTAAACACAGTGAGGCTGGTCAGACCTCACTCCACAGGCTACAGGAGAGGTGTCACTGCCTTCTGCCAAGCCACTGGTCATCTCCTTTCGCACCCATTAATGGTTTACAAAGGCAGCAAGCAGTACCCTTTGGATAGGCAGACACACAGCATACTCACTGAGCCCTTAATTACACTTATAAAACATTGTAATTACCAGTAGTAGGGAGTAATTACAACCTAATTACTTACTGTTTAACTAAGCAGTTTATGTGGACAAAGTTAGCAATTTTATGCCAGTCACGGCTGTTGTAAATAGTTGTAAATGCTGAGGGGTTGTAAGAATAAAACCGTTGCAGAAGATGACATGGCTTCTCTGAATATGCCACACCACCTCCACTTTGTCTTCCAGCGCCTTCAAAGCTTGCCACCCCAAAATCAAGAGTTTTTTCTTCGCCACAGACTGTTTGGAGGAAATGAACAGGTAAAACCGAGGCTCTCTGTCAGGCCCCATGCCCTGCCTAATCAAGTCTTATTACTAAAATGATAAACACAACAAGATGTAAATATGGGGTAATATATGAATACGACAGGCCCCTAGTCGAAGGATGAGATGATCCTAAATGCATTACATGAATTAATCATGCTGCCAAAGGTACAGAACGATTGCATTCGTATATGGTGCACTTTGATAGCTGCCATCCTGTCTGCAGACCAAGAAAACACATTTTGCTGCATAGGCATATATAATGGTCCGAACAGGACCAACTGTACAGTTCAGTGACCCACCGTATGACAACTTGTGTCCTCTGCTATTATGGGCTGTAGTTTGTGCAGTACATTGCACTCTGTCAGCTCTGTACCTGAAAGGGGTGAAGAGGAGGCGCATGACTGTTAGGCATGGAAGCAGCTCACGTGTGCTTTCCACGTGTGCTTTCCACGTGCGCTTGGGGTTCATATACAACCCACGTGTGCTTTCGCCAAGGAGACCTGACTGCTTGTGTAACGTTAGTCCGAAACAGATGGACAGCAGAGTACATCAAGTAGATTTATTTACTGTGCAGCTGTATAATTAGAAGTTTCTTGATGTGTAAAGAAGGACAAATGAGCACAGATGCATCATAAAGAAACGATTATTATAATATTGCCTAGCATTTGGATTAAAAAAAAGTCTATGTTCCTGTCATGTAAGAATGCAAACCCTGATCCTTGTCAAGTGTGTTAAATGCAAAAATGTGGTTTCTCACTCTGAAGACGAGTACAAAAAGTGGACTTGAGGTGTGTCTGAAATGTGGAGCACATAGTGAAACCGATCTTGCATGTTGCCTACAGATCTGCTGGGCCGCTGCCATGAGATGAAAGGATGAGTAGCTCCGTCAATCAATTAAAGACCTCACAGGAGGATTTTGATCACTGTGGACGTGTGTCTAGGTTTAGAAGACCTCCGGCTTCCCTGTCTGTCAGACGGAGGCTTTGGAATGACTCATGAGTGTTAGCTGGGGCCTTGATGACGTAGACATCCACGATGTGTCTGGGCACTTCACTTCCGATTGGTTGGCAGAGCGCTCGGAAGGGCGGGGCCTCGCGCTTCTATTCTTAGCGGCGTCCTCGTTCCTCGCAGCCTGCCGAGAGCTCGGCGACCAACGCGTGAGCTCGTTTGTCTCACATCTGCTCCCTTTTTGGGCGTGTGCATCTGGGGCCTTTTCTTCGGGAGCGGTCGCGGTCCAGCTGCATCGGCCGTGCTGCTGGCGGGTGGAGGAGTGTGGGGGCTGGAGCGGAGGTGTCTACGTCAGTCCGGTGGGGGAGGGGGGGGTAATTTGACAGGGATGCCCGCTTGGATGTGATGACAGGGATAAAGTATTCATCCCAGTATATCTACTCTGCCCCCTTCCAGTCACTCATTTCCCCGGCTCGGTGTCTGGCTGCGGGGCTAATGGCTGTTGGCTGGGCTCAGGTTCTCAGAGATACATAAAAAATAGATGCAAATTATTCTTGTAAAAAAAAAAGCGATCTGGTGTTACCACGTCCATTGAAAGGAAGGACTCCCAGTGTGATCATTTATTCACAGGCAGTAGAGGGAGCAGGAACAGATGGAGCTAGAACCAATGCAATCACCAGTTTTTTAAACCACGCAAATTTAAAAGTATTTAGCTGGTTGTAGCAATTGTTGAGCTTTAAAGAGGTCAGAGGTCACAGTATACTGTGGCCCGGCTTTGCTCTGATCTTACCCAAATTATTTATAAAGCAAATTGTCAGTGTGCTGAGAGATGGGTGTATGCCTCCACTTTTCGCAGGTGGATGAATAGACTGGGGTTGGCGGCGATTGGTTACACACCGGACGACAAAGTGCCACGGCCGGATGAGGGTAAGGCTCGAATTAGACACTCGTGCCCTTGACAGTCGGGACTGAATGACGGCCAACAGCTGTAGAGCTGAATGAGCTTTTTGTGAGACAGGAATACTGTTAGACCTGCTTTCTCTTTCAGATTACTGGAGTGAAAGTGATCAGGACGATATCGATGGCACCATGACTCTGAAGCAGGAGGGGCCGTCTTCACTTGGCGACACCTACCGGCGGACACTGTCGGTATGGCGATGCTGAATTTGCTTCTCGCACGCTCGATTGCAGAGAAACGCTGAGGCTCATTTTCCGCCGACACGATATGGCTGAATAGAGTATTTTATTAAAATAGCCAACGATATTTTTCTCAGGGAGCGAAGTTCTGAGCTTTACCGAAACATTGTTCGTACCATGAGCTTCAAACAGCAGCTCCGATTAATTAGCCACTTCTTTGTATGGCACAGTCTTGTTGATTAAAGACAGCAGTGACTCATTCAGTCACTAGATGGTGCCAAGTCCTTTTGATCCACAAATGACTGCTACACAGACTCTGGATAATAGGCCAAATCTGATGAGATTTTGCATGAAATATATCAAAGCATTTTTCCTTTTTTTCAAGCCTGATTACCCATGGCCTTCAAAATAAATTAGTACTATTATTGGGAGTAAAATATACTACATGATCACAGGGTCCTACTCTGTTCCTCCTGTACCTCCCTAAATCTCCTGCGCCCTCCTACGCTCCTCTTCTGCTCCGCCTTTCTCCCTTCCCTCAGGCTCACAGGTTTCGCCGCTCCGCATGCGGAGTTTGCTGATCCCAAATGCGCTCCTCTCCCTCCCCTCTCCCCCCCTGCAGGTCAACTCCTCCAGCCCGTTCCCCGAGCACAGCTGCCACTTCTCCAGCGAGTCCACCCACTCGCACTCGTCAGCCGAAGACGCCGGCGGGGAGGGTGGCGTCCGCCCGCCGGGCTACCGCTCGGGCCACCGGGAGCGCCGTTCCTGGCAGGACCTGATCGAGACGCCGCTGACCAGCTCGGGGCTCCACTTCCTGCAGACGTCCCCGTCCGAGGCCGAGTGGGGCTACGAAGGCGCGCTGTGGGCGGGCGGGCGCGTGCCGCTGTCCCCCGAGCGCAGGCGGCAGGCCACGCTGCCCGTGCGCCGTCACCACGTCGACCGCGACGGGCCTTTCCCTCTGGTGAGCGGAGATGACAGGGGGCCCCGGGTGCACCGGCGAGCGCACAAGCAGCGCAGCCAGAGTCTGCCCCGCAACCGTGAAGTGCAGGCCAGAAGCCTTCAGGACTACGGGGAGGACAGGAGCGAGGACGAGGGGGCGGGGCCTGACAGCCACAGGGAGGCCAGCGAAGAAGGTGAGCAGCCAAACAACCAGTGAGTCAATGCAAAATACCTGCATCTTTACACTGTCCACCACACAATGTGAGATAAACGGACTCAGTCTTAGAGGTTTCCTTTAACTCGAAGCTTAGGATTTTTCCCTGATCTAATGTAACCCCCTTCATGAGGCAAATCACATTATTTAAGATAGTAAAATCAAAACAGCATTCTGGATTCTGGGGGTCATCCAGAACTTGAATCCACTGCCACAGTAGTCAAGTGTGAAGAGTTGTACGATGCATTCAGTATTCTTGATTGCTTAATTCAAGCATGCTGGGAGCTTCTGGGTTCATGGTTCTGGGTTCATGCTGGGATCTTGGATGGGGAAAAAAATCTGGACTTTCTCAGGGTCCCAAAGAACAGTTGGGAAACAGCACTAGATGACTGGTACCCAAAAATTCTAAAAATGTCCTGAGAACAATACCAGACCCTATTAAAACTAGCAGTGGGAACTGTGGTTTTGTTTTCCTTTCCATTAATTGCCTGTGATTGGCCTGGTATTTGTCCTGCTAAGTGAATCCCTACAGAATGATACTTTTGCTTTTTGGAAGTCAGTTACCCAGAAGCTTGAAATGAAACTGTGGGTTGATTTTCTGTGTGCTTCGGGTGTCCAGCAAGCAAGGGGTATGATTTGAAGGCTGTAGACGGACTCGAGGAACTCTACCATGCTCTAGAGAAGGCCCACCTCTCCGCCTTCGGTGACACCCGACCTGCCACCAGACAGGAGTTCCGTCGCTCCTTCCTGAACCGCTGCGCCGACCCCATCACGAACGACAGACTGCACCACATCCGAATCCTCAACAGCACACTGAAGGTGGGCCGCCATTCCAAACTTCTACCGTGTCACGTTCTTCCACGACACACGTTTGATAACGTAGCTTGAGAAGTTCAGGGCATATTTGCTGTCCCTTCTGAAGCTCTTGTTAGGAAAATGGGACACGGTTCAAGCCAACATTTGGACAACTGTCCCTGAGGTACCACTTGCTGGTGTAAGTTAACAAGGGAAGTGTCCACGATATGCTGCTAAATTCAAATCCTTTCCCCCAGGCAAAAGAGAACGAGCTGGTCATCATCAATCAACTGCTGGAGGATCCACACCTGACGGCAAAGAAGTTCCGCGAGTGGAAGCAGTGGCATAGCGAGCTTTTTCTGGACATCTGCGAGTTGAGCTCAGGCAAGGACGGGGCGGCAGAGCGCCCCCCGCTGGTCGTACCTCTCATGACACACACGCACTCCTTCATCGAAACCCACGTGTGAAGCGCTCCGCCACTGCCTCAGGTCCTTCTCCACCTCTCTTCCCACGCCTCCACCCTCTCTCCTCACTCCTCCACCCCTCTTCCCTTCTTTTCACGATGCCGATCCAAACGACCAACCAACCACTGTAACGTTACGTAAAACGATGGCCATGGGAAAGCGGTCAGGTGAGCACCAGTAAAACCTACAGTGTGTCCTACAGCACGCCTGACGTGAAAGCGCTCTTCCTTCCGTTGAACAGCCTAAACCAGAACTTCTGAGGAAAGCTCGTTTTTGATTCTGATGACTTACTTTTGACTAGATTAGCCTTTCCTTTAGCTGTTTTTGGTCGGGTTGCTGGCGTGATACTAGAGGTAAAGCAGTAGCAATACACCGGGGCTCTAAGGATTTCCACCACAACACTGTTCTTTTGTATTCAAGTTTGCACCCATGATGCTAAGGTTGTCTATTCTATCAATACAGTTCTTACTATGAGTATTAGAAATGCAAACTGGAAAAGGATGAGGCTGCTGTAATCCTGTCACACTTTATAGGGTGTACTGATAAACTGATATTTCCAGACTTTTTACTGGAACTAATTCCTTGAAGATGAAACTGAAGGTAACACCTTAGACAAGAAATACAGACCTTCATGTTTGCTTAGAGGTAGCCACTGTTTTAAACTGTGAACACTTCTCGTGAATGCAATCTTTAGATTCTGTGTGTACAGAATCACTTAAGAGATTTTTTTTGTAGAAAAGCATAGAAAATTATATTAAAAATATATAAATGTATACATATACATAATTAAAGTACATTGCTTGAACGGTTACTTGTTGCTTAAAAGGCGTAGATGGAATATCCCATTCTGGAATTAGACTGATTGACGTTCTAGAGTTCATGGACTCCAGTTATTCTAGTTTCTTTTGTTTGTTTGATTAGACGGGTTGTTGTTTTTAGTCATAAACTGTGCTGCAGGTATACATATGAGCATATACAAGCACATTATAAGGGAAGGCCTGATGTTGAATAATTATGTAAGGATGTAAAAGAAATGCACTTTTAGTCTCTGCATCACAGGGTCACCTTAACAGCTAAGAAAGTCTGACAGACAGACAGACACTGGGTTGTAAAAGTGAACGGAGATGTGTACGGTCTCTCTGAAATACTTCTAAAGATAGTCATGCCATAGATTTACACAACAGCATAAATTACTGTATTAGCAAGATTGTCATATTCTGATCCTGATATTGCCCTATTAAAAGTCAAATTCAGCAAGAAAAAACATCGACCGGTTAAAACGTAGTTTATTGAGGAAGAATGGGGGGGGGAGGGAGTATTTCAAAGCATGTGTTTGGGATTGAACCATAAAGGGAAATATTTTACAATGTATTCTGATTATAAGAAAATAGAACTTGTATATTGCCTGTGAACTGGATTATTTACAAAGAGCACAAAAGATTTTTATCATTTGCTGAATACTGAGTTGAGTGAGACGTGCTGATATGATTCAATGCATGTGTACTGAAAGAAAGTCAGTATCTAAATAGACGTTTTACTGGACAGAAGAACAAACATGGACATAAATGAATAATGTTTCAGATGCCAAGCAGAATTCATGGGTTTACAATGACTATGAGTGGAGAGAATTAAAACCAAAATATGTACATATCTCCACATACATAGCAACAATGGCGTTAAGTACTCCTGATGTGAACATGGTCTTGTTTTACTGTTTTATGGATCTTGCTGGTTTAGAAAACACTACAGACCTTCGTTTGATGTAGCAGCATATGTAGTATCACAGTATGAAATATTCAGTTTTGTTTACTTGCCTAAGTTTAAAACCTGTGCAGGCCAAGGACTCATATCTTTACTTAGCTTATCAATTCTGCTACAATCAGTATGGATTTGACTTTCTTTTCTGTTAAATACACTCAAACGAACTAGTTTGGGGGGGGGAGGGGTTGGTAATCAAAACTAGTTCTATCTGAACTAATTCAAGGGCACGCATTTGCAAATGGCATAGACAACACATGTCGGGGAGGGGGCGGGGCTGGGGCGGGGCTGGGGCAGGGCTGGGGCGGGGCTGGGAGTACTGATTGTAGCTTTAAAACAGTGTGTTCACTGTGAGATGCCAAAGTAACTGCATTGTTACAAAGCCTTTAAGCATAACTAAACCCCTGACCAAGGGAGCACTGTATTACTAACTGGCCATTAACACAAAGTATGTGTACTCCAGAAAGTAGACCAGATAACTTTCTATTTGTTTATTTTTTAAAGGCTTCACAAAAAACAGCAAGTGCATCAGACTTGATTTCCTTTGCTTCGCCGACAAATTTAGTTATCTTCTGTTCTATGTACATTTGTATTTAATACTTTTTTAGAATGAACTGTTACTCCTTTCTTTTACACTGTATTTATTAATGGGTCAATCTTCTAAGATCAGTCAGATGGGACTCCACTGTGTGTTCTTAAAGGAGTGTACTCCTCATAGTACATTGCACAGGTGTGTAAGATGTAAGTTGCCCTGCGACATTAAAAAAGGAACATATTGCTCTTTTTCAAGGATATTACTACTAGTCAACTGTTATTCTGTACATTATATTATAAAGAGAAGATATTTAAAAAAAGCAAATTACATTTATTCTTCCTAAAGTAGCTTTTTTTGTTTCGTATATACAAATATATATTAACAGAAATCCAGATTGTAAACTTCAGTTGTAACTTTGACTTCAATAAAAGAAATTCACTGCACTATGAATCTTCAAGTGTCTGAAATGATTTGAAATCGTGGGCTTTACACCTTAAAATGATCAAATAAAAAGAACATACGTACTGATTGGTGAAGATCATTTTCATTTCAGTAGATAAAATACCCATTGTTATATAACAAGGAAAAAATAATATGGAAAAAATATGTAAATATCTTACCCGACAAAAGTTTGGTTTATGTTTGCTTGCAATACTGAATGGAGTGTATTGTATCATACAAACATTTTCTAAACTAAAATGTTATTTTAAAAGATTATTAAAAAACCTTAATGAACATTAAAGGGATATTACAGTGAGAAACAAATATGTGACCCATCCCAAACGCAGTTGATCATCTTGTAATCAGTCTTTCCTTTTTAATTTCATGCCAGAACAGTGAGGCTAATTTAGCTAGTAGGAACTACAATTTAGTATACATAAATGTCTATCTTGTAAACTTTAGCCCAAATTTTTTTACTTTAACCTATACGTAGTTTTTAGGTTATATCACAAATAACTGCTGACGTGGCTCATCATGGAGTATTACCAACTGTAATCAGTAAAAGTGTTCAAAAGTACTCCAGAAAGCCAGATGCCATAATGTTACGGTGGTTGCCAACTTGTGTGTCCGAAATCACTTTCCCTTATCACATAATCTGGCATTAACCTGTGCAGAACAAGAATGGTCACTAATAAGAATCTAAACTAGTCTAACCTGAATAATTTTTAAGGAACACATTTAGCTTTCACTGGAATTTAGGGGTATTTCATAGATAAATAGGGGGAGTTATAAAAAGCAAAGTTGGGGGGGTGGGTACACTTCAATATAGAGACAACAATGTGGTTTGGTAGTCAACCTACCTAGGAACCTAACAGTCTAGCTAAATTTCATCCCACAGTCCAAAAATGTGAAGGTTAGGTCAATTAAAATAGCCAATTAAATTGTCCTGGTGTGTGTGTGTGTGTGTGCTCGGTGATGGATGGCGCTCTGTCCTGGGTGGTGTCCTTTCTCTCCCCAGCGTCCCCAACGTGGTTCCTCAGGGACCTGTGCTTTCCAGTTTAGAGTACATTGGCTGCCGCTTTTCACTGGCGTGTGTCTGGATGTAAAAGTTGTGTGCGGATTGTCCTTGGGTTCCTTGAAAGGCGTTATACAAGTCTGACTTTATTCGTGATCACCAAAGAGGCTTTGTTGTTTGTAGCACTGTTTTATCTATGCATATAGTTACCTATGAAGGGACAAATGTGCCCCATTATTACACCATAAAACATAGTGTGTGGGATCAAAATATGATCTGCATTCGCAAGTACCAGATTGGTTTTTGCAGTCCCCATAGCCACTGACTGTGGCATTAAACCTTTCCATTTTACATATTTATACTCATATACACATTTAACAGAAAAAAATAAACTCACTTTATATCTCGGACATAAAAGCATTATAGAGACCTAAGTATTTTTATAATTAGCATGTCTCTAGTTTTGGTACTCTTTGACTCATTGTTAAGGCTAAAGCATGGGAAATGTCAGTCTGCTTTAGATCCAGCTTTAATATTTTAATAGACAGAATAATCAACTGACAAAGCTGTTGCTTTCCTACAAGCCTGATGCAACTTTTTTTTTTAATTCCCAATGCTATAGCTACAAAAAACCACCAAGGGGCGCCAAATCACTTCCACTGAAAGTCGATCTGTCGTCGTAACTATTGTAGTACAGGCCTCGTATGAGGCCCTAGTGGGGTTGATGGCGAGAGAACTCTGCCAGACTGAAGCTGAAACTTGCAGAGACTAAGTCCTCATTAGGCTCACAAGCTTTTCACTATCAGCAAAAAGTCTGGATCATGTTATTCTTTAATGAGCTCGAGGCCTCCCACTTTGACCAGAAGCAGAGTGTTTTTTGTATACATGCGAAACCACACAGCATTGCTTTGGTATGACATTTAGAAGTCAACTACAAGAAAAACAAACTTGCGCTGTGTCCCTTGGGCCGCAGATTAAAGATGTGCCGTTGTCTAAGTACAGTGTGTTTATGAGAGCAGTTAGATAGTTTATGCCTACTGTGAAAGTAATTGGTTTATAGTCATATATGCATTTTTTTTGTTTGAAACTTTACTCTATCTGGTTTTAAGATAAGAGCACTGGGAATGTGGGATGTCACTTATTTCTAAATCATCTCGTTGTAGATTCCAAACTGACTACAACAATTATCTTGTAACTATTTTCCCTCTGTTAAGCTTACTAGGTAGTGAGGTGGTGATGCACAGTGTGTGTGTGTGTGTGTGTGTGTGTGTGTGTGTGTGTGTGTGTGTGTGTGTGTTGGCCACTTCATTGTGAACAGTGCCCTGCGGAACCGGATGATGAAGGCCACACAACTTCAGGCACATTTAAAGGAGGTGAGAGGTACCTAAGTGTCAGATCAGACCATTCGAAACTATTTACATCAGCGATGTCTGCGTGATAGATGACCTGCAAGGGTACCTGACCACATGTCATCATGTTCAGTGGGCCTGGGAGCATGAACAACACAGGCCTAATTTCTTCTCCATGGATGACGATGCTCCAGTTCATCGAGGTCGCATCATTAGGGAATAGCTGCTAGAGACTTTGGTACCTCAAATGGAGTGGCCTGCGCTTTGTCCAGACCTGAATCCCATAGAAAACCTATGGGATTAGCTGAGTCACCTTGTAGATGCCTGCAACTCTGTACCCCCAGAACTTCAATGACCTGAGGGACATCCTATAAGAAGAGTGGGATGCCATGCCTCAGCATATAATAAGTCGACTTGTGAACAGCATGAGACTTTGTTGTCGAGCTGTAATTGATGCTCAGCGGCACATGACAAGTGATTGAGACGTTAATGTTTTTTGTTGGGGTATACTCACCAATGTTGTTCATGTTTTTTGTTGGGGTATACTCACCAATGTTGTTAATGTTTTTTGTTGGGGTATACCCACCAATGTTGTTCATGTTTTTTTGTTGGGGTATACTCACCAATGTTGTTTCATGCTTCTACTTAAAATGCCCTACTTTCATGATGTAATATCAATGTAGTGTGAACTCTTTAAGGCTACTATAAAAGACCTTTTCCCCCCTCTCACAGTATGAATGAGTTACTGTGTATAATTTTCTTGTACTTCTCAGTATAATTAATACCTGAATAAATAATGCTAGGAAAATCTTAACTTAGCTACATTTTATGAATTGCTTGCCAAAATGTATTTATATAGCGCTTTTTACAATAATTGTCTCAAAGCAGCTTTATTGATGTCTGAATCCAAGCACCCAGTGAGCAAACCAAGGGCAACAGTGGCAACAAAAAACTCCCTGAGAGTCAAAACTTGAAAAGGGGGGCCCATCCTCCTCTGGCTGACATCAGGCACCACAATAACAATAGAACAAACTATCAATTACTTGTGTGATTATAAGGTTCCTTATATCTAGTAGAAATGTTAAATTGGTCTTAATTTTCCTGTGGTGACTTTATATATCAGACACAGTCCACAACAGGTCGCAGTGTCTTTAGTTTGATCATCATGGCGGTTTTAAACTGTGAGGTTTATCCTGTAACGGTGAGTGATGTTCAATTGGTGCAATTTACGCAGAAGAAGGACATTAGGGTGGATCAAGCAGATCTGCAGATCGTGGGTCAGGATTCTGGATCTCTGATACCTGTAGTCTCAGATGTTTACCTCAAAAGTCACACAAACTACTTTTTTAGCATGAAAATATTTTGTTACAATATATATTATTAGTGAATAACTGACAGAAGACTTTTTTATTTTCAAAGCTTGATAACTACATAGCTGATCATTAGCTACATACCGTTGTATCAGAACATGCTATGATCTGAGAACAAATTAATTACGAACTTTATGAACAATAGATGGCAGTAGTACCTTACTGCGCCGTTATTGCAACAGAAGCTTATAAGAAGAAGAAAATAGACAGTTTATTGAATGACAAGGGCAAATTAAGAAAACGTGACATGTCTTACAAGGTAAAAAATTACTTTCAAATGCCAGTGCATTTAAATCAGCGGATGTGGGTTGAAGGTACAACGTAACAGGAAAAATGTATATTTGTTCGTTCAAGATATTATCTGCTCAACTGCTAGATCCAGCTAGCTAGCAAGCTATCTAATAACCATTAATGGTTTAAAAGCTGATTAACTGACTAACTGGCTATTTGATTAGCTAGCTGTCTGTCTAGAACGATCTAGGCTTATTCTCTGATTGTAACTATTTGAATCAATTCAGACATTTTTTCTGATTGAAGAAGCTTGGCAGTTCCTTAAAGTTAACACAGGAACAGTGACATGTTTGCAGGCATTAAAAGGAAAGCGACAAGCAGCTAACGACAACCTTTTTTTTAATTTCTAAATGCAAAACCTTTCACATTCCATTTTCAGTTTCTGAAAGTGGTGGCTGTCCCAGCAGTTCTGGGAATTGCCTCGATCCGTGTATATGCTGTGAAGGAGACTAAAACAGAAGGACTGCTCTCGCCTCGGGAGGTAAGTCTTGTATGTTAGCTGTATAGCTAGCTCGCTAACACTGGAATTGACTGCCTACGTAGCTACGTGCAACAAATGCTATTAACTCATGTCTAAGTTTTGACAGTCAGTCTTTGTCACTGCTTTATAGTTTATTTACGTGTAAAGTGCCTTTCAACAGTTGCCCTCCCTTTCTTTCACAGTTTTCAATCTACTCGACCCTACAAGAGGGGTATCACTACGTGGAAAAAGAGCCAGGAGTCCTCCAGAATGGTCTTGGTAAAGTCAGGAGAAGTCTGCAGTCTTGTGTGAAGAATATAAAGGTATGAATAAGAATATAAAGGTATGACCCCTATATATCCTCAACTAAATAAGTCATCAGAAATCGGCCATTTAAATACACTTTCCCTAAGTTTGACCTGCACTTCAGCTGTGAGGTTAACCACTACTATAACTGCTTTACCTTGTGAGGTCTATGACAATGCTGTAATAAGTAATAAGGAAGGGTGGAAATATGTTCCTTATTTGAAGTAGCAGGATTATTGATATTTAACATATTACTAAAGCATTGTGTTAATGGTGACGCTTCTACAAGCCTCAGTTTTATTGTCATTGTTATGGTCCAGAGCATGTGGATTAGGGTTTGTTTTGTTTTGTTCCCCCAGGGCATTTTTGGGGGGTGAAATAATGGATGTGTGTGATCTGTTGTCGTAAATGTGTTTTTTGTGGCTTTTTGTTTATTCAGAGTGCTTTTGTGTCAGTTAAAGTAATGGCTGTGAACCTCTACCATGGTGGAGAAGGTAAGGAACAAACACAGGCTGGTTTGTTTATTGTTGATCATTTTTAACAAAAATATTTAAACTTTCCCATTATGTGTTGCATTACAGATATCTACCACTTTCTGAAAGATCCTCCATCTGGATTTGTCCCCAGGGTTGCTGTGATCTCTGTATCTGGATTGGCTGGTGTGATTCTTGCAAGGAAAGGTACATCTCAACACCCCGAGTCGTTTTAGTGTGCGTTAATTCGGATTCCTCTATAATGGCTTGGCAAAGAGTTTGACTAACGTCCAGTTGGATCTCTGTAACTTCATTATAAAAAGAGTCTCTGCACTGAAAGTCATTGACTTGATCTGAGATGATCGTGGTCTTTTTTTGGACTTCAGGGTCACGCCTAAAGAGAACGCTTCTTCCCTTAAGTTTGGCCACTGCAGGGTTTGCCGTGTGTTACCCCGTACAGACTATAGCCATCCTTAAGGTGATGTGTCAAACTACTGCTTGTTTGCGTAGCCATTCTGTTGAGGTCTTGAGGCTGGTATGTTAAGCTAGTCCATGTTGTTCTTATTGTTTTAGGTGGGTGGAAAGAAGACATATTCAGCTTCTCAGTGGACAAGTGCTACTGTGGCATCACTGTGGAGATCAGAAACAGCAGCTGTACCAGCCAGTGTACAGGTACACAATTCAAAGACATTCGTACACCCCCACAGTTTGTTAGCAGCTGTTATAGTTGAAGGTCATTTTGAAATAAAAATTGAATAGGTTCATAGTGTATTTATGCACCAGGTGAGCCAAAAGAATTGCATTTTACTTTAATATGCATATATATTTTAACACTATCATCACATTACAGTGAAAGCTTCATTTAATTGGCAAGTGTAAGGAAAACGCATCTTTACCAACAAAACGGCCATTTTACTGTTTTACCTTTAAACAGACATATCTATCTTCGTCATTAAAGGAATGAACATTTTTTTAACACCGAAATGTAGCAAAGAGTATTTATGATGGTGATTAATTTTCGGTTTTATCTATAAAGTGCACCTCATTAGATGATGAACCTAAACTGGTTAATTTTATTCCTTAGAGTGAGTCCCACTCTAAAATTGATTTAACATGGAAATCTTTGAAACCTCCAGGCCAGGAGGTGTCAGTAATGTGAAGTAATGTGAAAATTTCATAATGTGAAGGAGGGCATTGGAAAATAACGTTGCTTCTTTAACTCTTCTTTAACTGTTATTCACACAAGTTGGCACCGTCTCCTGAAACTTTGGACAAGGCTTCAGATACTCGGACTGTATTAATCCATGAGCTATCCGAGACTGAGGGAGTGGAGGAGACCTCCCCAGAGGTTCATTCCCCCACTGAGCCCACCATGTCTAAGGCCCAGGCAGCCCTGGCACCAGTTTCGACTCCTTTCTTATCCCAAGCCTCTGGAACGGATCAAACCACTCTCCCTGAAAAAGATGACTTCTCATTGGTGACTGCCGAGAAAAAGACCGCCTCCCTAACAGCCAGGAGCCAACCCGAGCTGCCTTCTTTGCAGTCTTCAGGGGCCGCCACTACTCCCACAGGTGGACCGCCTCACACATTAGATTAACGTCATAAACGATGCTTTTTATGGCTTGAAAGTGCTTGCCTGTTTTCATTGTGCTTTAACACCAACGCTGTGTTTACGATCTTCTCACGGCAGCTGGTCCCGAGCAGCCCGCCCGTGGAGCAGACCCCAGGCTGATGGACTTCGGTCAGTCTAACCCCGAGGACGCTGACCTCTACAGCACGCGCAGCTGAGCGCGCGACAAACCCAACCGCCTTCACTCGTCCGGCGACGGAAAGAACCAGTAAAACCCTACTGACGTCCACGTCAGGACCAAGAGCACCCGAAAGCCAGCGCTTGTCGCCAAACGTACAGCCACGAAGTGACCAGATGATTTATTTGTATAAATTTAGATCAAAGCGTTTCATATGTTGAAATTTATGCGTGAATTGGGGCGACTTGGTAACCGGGTCCAGAGATGAAGTGCTGCTGATACACCCAGTACACGAACTGGTTTGTGATCCCAGTACCAGTGGTCTGGTGTTCTGTCGTTAAATGCCAAAATGTTTGGTTTTGCCTTGTAGTGTGATTTTGTCAAACAGCATTCACAACCTTGTACATACAGCAAATAAACCCGTCAGACATGCAGCACAGGTCCACTGTTTGAGAAGATGAAGAAATCCCCAGCAAAATTAGAATTTTACAAGAGTTACTTAAAATACGCATTATATACAGAATATCTATACTGTTTGTTTTTTACTTGGAGAGAAAATCTCAGTGAGATTAAAAACACTTTTACAGCAGAGTCTTTACAGCTGGAATACATGTAGTGCCCACATACTTATAGTGTATAACACGAGTCATAAAACGCATCATAAAAGCCCGAGTCGACTTTTACGTTTTGTAGAATATGGATCTTACTGTTGTACATCATAAGGAAATGAAATAATTCTCGTCTTCTTTGTTGTTATAACAATTGCTTTTGATGAATACGGCGATCCAGAAGTTAAATGTCTCATAATGTCGAAATACCAAGACAGAAGAAATGGAATGGCAACATAAAGAAGAAAAGGTTCATGTAAATACCTTCTGTGGTTTAGTTCATGGAGTGATTTTTTGTTTTTATTTTATTTTTTTACATTTTGAATCAAGGCTGTTCCATAAGACCACTACTACATCCAGCAGGGGGAGCCACTGAGTTTAGAATTTTTACTAACTAGGAAGTAACTATTTAAAGCGCGATAGGAAATTGTTAAGCTGCACAGCCCTGATACTGTGATGAACAGGAATAACAGTAATATATTTATGACCTATATAGGCTATGTTTTTGTTTTGTTGCTAAGGGTTTGAGGTTTGCTCACAGTTTCTACTGGGGAGGATAGACTTTTACCTCAAGAAAAATAAATATAATTGTGGTAGAGTGAAGAAAAAAAAAAAGGAAATAGAAGTAAATTCCTATTTACAGGTTTTCTGCAATGGATATAGGGCTAGATATTTGCTTTGGTATAGCAATTTTATTTCTCCAAAAATTGATTAGTTTTGGTTTTCTCAGTGATGCCTATAGAAATGCAAATCCGTTTACTATTCTCCCTCTCGAACGTGTGTCAGTGGGACAAGGTCTGTGATGAAACGGCCAACTTTCTGGCAGGGCCAAATCAACTCGCACTTCTGTGCGTTGCTGATGTACATGCTGCCACACCCAGCTTGCCAGGTCTTGCAGTACAGGCAGATATTTCACCAGAAGTACCCACTGGCTTTGATGCACTGACACTCTATTGAAGTCATTGCTTACAGTTATAAACTCTGTGCTTTAAAGACCAGTGCAAATGGCCAACTTGAAGGATTCTGTAGTGTGTTTGTTTCACTTGGCAACCCATATGCAACAGTAGTGTGTGTGGAAACTTGAGCTAGTCAAATTAATTTGAATTCAAATGTGCATTTTATTGTGACAGTCCTACCATCTTAATTTAGAATGATGCATTCAAATGATTCTGATATTAATTTCTACAATTATAATGATTACAACAGTTCATGGATGTCATTCGCTCTGCTCTCAGGCTTGTTCTGCTCCTCACCCACTTCCAGGTTCCTTCTCATGAGCCTCCCTGTAGATCTTCTATAAGTCCTCCCCTGCGTCTCTGTGTTTATTACATCTTGCTCCAGATTTTTCCTGCTTATCGAATTCCAGGTCCCTGTTTATCAAATTCCTGTTTTACTCTGGTGTTTTGAGGCTCTAGCTTCAGATATCAAGTTAGGCTGAAATGTGAGAGAAATGAAATATTGCCAAGCTTTATGAAATGTTGCGTGGCTGAATTTTCCAGTTGGAAGACGAGGAGGACAGGAAAAGAGTAGTAAGTGCAAAAGGGAAGCTGTTGAATATAGAAAATGGAATTCGGTGAAGGGACCATATAAAGAGGAAATTCAGTTACGATGTAGATAGCATAAAAAAAGGGGGGGGGGCTCATTTGATTGCTAGGTAAGCTTTGCCTACCGTGATGGTGCCAAAATGAATAAATACTTGCTGAGATGGGTCAATATGGCAAGTCTAAAACAGTGAGGAGAAAAACATGTCAAAGAAATGAGTTCCTGTAGCAGAAACTCTTAAAAATGTGTAAGAAGGAATTTTATCTTTGAATGTAGAACTCAGCTACTCTTAGGCAGGGTAAACAAATCCAGGTGCAGGTAATTACCACCTGCAGGAGATATTGGCCACAAACGTGAGAGCACACAGTCTCTCACTAATGGTAAGTGTGTGGATAGAATATGCTTTAATTCCTTACCCTTGGAATTACCTGATTATACTCTTAATATTTATCCATACACTCACTTTTCATTTCCTTTAAAGGACATCATAAAGTGATACATCTGTCCTATTATAATATTTACTATTATTTATTATGGTTCTAACTACACATAACTAAAAAAATACATTCTCTCTCTCTGTAGGATCGAGTTCAGACTAGACATTTGAACTGTATCAGTGCTAAAATACAAGAATCGCGCTGGTCCTAGTAGTAGTTTGATTAAACAATGATGAATACACTAACAAAGAATAACAAATAGGTGCTTAAATTTACTCAGCATTAGTGGTCATTGAGATTCTCTACAAATAGATGAGTATTCTGAGATACTCTACAAATAGATGAGTATTCTGAGATACTCTACAAATAGGTGAGACTTTAGTCTGCGTTTGAAGATTGCAATATAATATATATGGTCATAACCCAATACAGTGTACTTATCAGTACTTATGTTAGTTACATCATTTATAAATATTAAATCATGCTTTTCTCTTCAAAAGAGGTCCCTGTTCATATTTTATCCAGACATCAGAAATTAAGGCCATTTTCCCACTTAATAGCATCCGTTGCATCTTTAGTGTTATGAACTGTTAGCAGTTTTTAAATCATCTGAATTTTTATTCCTCTTCTGTAAGCACAATTCATCAGGTTGATTTGTAATGTGTATGTTTATACACTGATCATGTTGACACACAATTTAAGGAGAAATAAACTTTGAAACTCCAAAAGAAATATAGATTTGAGTAAACAGCTGTGTGTAACGCATCAACTTTGTAAAACTGCACGCGAGCGTGTTCCGGGATTCTGTAGTTTGAACGTCTGTGTAAAGGTGCTCAGACATGCTGCTCAAATATGAGTGGGATTTAGGAGGACACGGACCACTGGCAGTGAGGAGTAAGTCATGTGACTCAGGGATGTTGTTACCATGCTTGACTCCATCACAACTGACTCCCAGGAAACGGAGAAAACTGATCCGCCGGCTTGTGTGGCTCCTCGTCGACAGAGCGTGTGCGCTGGAGCATGCTGGAGCAGGCTTCTGGATAGAATCTTTCACAGCGACACGACATCCTCGGCAGTGAGACGCTAAGACTGGAGGATGTTTTTTAGAACACCAAAAATGAATCGCACATTAGCTCGTAGCTGCACGAAGATGTAGTGTTTGCACGGACACTGTGTGTCGTTCGACTGTTAAGTCGAGAATCTGAGTTTAAGCTGTTTCCTTTCACTCCCACATGGAACTTATCATGTTGAAATCCAGTGCGCCCAATAAACACAGGGCTAAACCCTTGATTTTACTTTCAGACCGCTATCTGAAACCAGAGATGTATGACACAAGCCTCAAACTTAGCTATTTGTGTGTGTGTGTGTGTGTGTGTGTGTGTGTGAGAGAGAGAGAGAGAGAGAGAGAGAGAGAGAGAACGAGAGGCCAAAGGATGTTTATAAGCTTACTAGGATATCAAACACTGGCTGCTAGTTTTTTTCAGGCTCTTTCATAAAAACAGACTGTGAAGTTGCAAAAGACTCCATCTCTGGAGGTTCGGAATGGAACACATCAGAACACGACTCCCACGAGAGACGTGGTGTGTTCCAAGCAAGTTGCTAAAACTCTTTCCAGGCCAAAACTTGTAGCAGCAGTGATGAGCTGGGAATGTGAGCCTATCCCTCTGCGTTGGGCTCAGACACTCCGCTGCCCATGAAACAGTCGATCTGAAATCTGAGCTCTCTCATCGTCTCGGAAGGTTTCTGGGAAAACAGATGCTCCCTCCTGAGCAGTCCATATGGGGATGAGGCGAGATTCTCTCGCTGTTGATGGGGAATGTGAGAGATGGGCATCTCGGTTGTGAAATAGAACAACCCCCCCCCCCCCCAAAAAAAAAAAATAGAAAACTGCCTAAGCTGTAGCCTGTCCACTGCACAGATGTTCTTGAGTTGGAAAAATATTCCTGAGAGATCCCCCGAAGGCCACAGAACTGGGAAGGGCGGTGGTAATAAGGGGCCTGGGTAATTATCTCCCTTCATGACCTGAATGAGGATCAGTAGAGCAGCATGCGTTGTTAAAACCTGAAGCTCTGTGGAGCTCGAGGCTCGTAAAGAGGCCTCATCACCTTCACCGCCAACCAGGGGGAAGAGGTATAGCTGGGGCCAAGACACGGAACGACCTGGAGAGATGCTCACAAAATTGCCCCTCTTTCGCCGGCTGCCGCCAGCCCTGTCCGTTTGCCGCACCAGCACGGCGAGCAAACCTGATGAATCCCATTTACGTCGCCTGAGGAGACTGGCGAAGGACAAAATACATCAAGCCCCGGACCTGCCCTGGGAAAATGAATTACTCCCACACCTGAAAACACTTGTGGTTCTTCCTATAGGCCTTGAACAAGTCCAATAAAAAAAAATAAATAAAATTAAGGAAAGCAATAGAGCAATGATACGGCACCTGCCTGCAGGCTGGGAGCCGGGTCTCCAGCACCAGCCGTGCTCTCTAACGGATATCAGAAGCTGAAAGTTTCACCTTCGGTGCCTCAGGAGGGTTTTCTTGCTTTCCATGGTGACTGCTGTCAGAGGAAGTGTCCGCTGGTGGTGGTCAGGGTGGTAATGGTGGTGGTGGTGGGGGGGAGGGAGTTCAGCAGGCCAGACAAAATGAATGCATATGAATTTCACTCATAGTAAAGCACCAGTCTGTCCAGAAATGAGAATTAGCAAGCAGTCCCGCATTCTCACGGCTGTGGTGCGCGGAAACAAGGCCATCCAGGATTTGGGAAACCGGCCCTTTAAGTCTTTTTGATGGTTTTGTTTCTGAGGAAATTCTGTGAGGAGTTCCTTGAGATCAGGATGCGCAGTGAGTGGATCGGCTGGAGGTTCTAGGGTAGTGCTCCTTAACTGTTGCTATGCACAGGTCACACTGAACAAATAATTATGAGGGTCAGATGCTTGCTAATCCTCACCAGAACCTAATTCTTAAGCCTTACTGCTTAAGCCACTTAGAGTTTCTCATATTCATCCAATGGTGCTGTTTAAACAAGAATTGTATGGCTTAAGTGCCTCGCCAATAAAAATGACCAAAATCAATGCGTAACTGTAGCCCTAGAGTTGCATAATTTAAGGCTTGTTCGATCTTTCTGTGAAGAAGATAATCCTGCCACCCAATTTTCTTTAAGGCTGACTGGAAAGGCTGGGGGTCTAAATTAATACAGACCTGCAGGTGCAACAACGAATAGTAATTTGAAATGTATTTTCAAACTGTGTTTGCTTTTTTTACATGACCATTCTTGGTAAACAAGGGGTAAAAAAAAAAACTGCTGGGGATTTAAAAGAAACCAATGTTTTGGAAAATAATGAATGTGGCTTTAGAAGTGCTACAGATTAACCTCTAGACTTGGATGTTTCTTGGGCAAAAAACCCATCTCTCCTTTTGAACAGAAGCTCATGAGTAGAATGACCTCAAAAAACTCACGAAGCACTATAGGCCAGTACAGAGAATATGACTATCACAAGGATACTTTGACTTTGAGAGTCATAACTAATATATTAACTCTGGTTCATTTAGCTGCATCCCCTCAGAGTGAGCTACTCCCTCATGCATTCTCTCTCTCTCTCTCTCTCTCTCTCTCTCTCTCTCTCTCTCTATCTATCTATCTATCTATCTCTATCCATTGTCTTCCCACAGTCTAGCTGCGTAACTGGAGGATGTGACCAACCACGGGACGAGGGAATGTGAAATCAGCACCGAAAAACAAACATTCCTGCTTATCACTAAATAAAATGACAAACAGAGCATTGCTTATATAAGCAGAGTGTGTGCATGGCCTGGGGGCCCTTGCTTTCCCATGTCCGCGGGGAGGCTAAAGGACAGCGCACTGAAGGGACGCAGGAAGGACTTCCCTCGCCGCCGCTCCACCCCTGGGTCCCTTCCCCACTGCCCCACAGCCCACGACTATTTCGGTCCCTTCCGCTCCTGTGCGTGTGCACGTATGCGACGCGCAGTTCAGGCCCTTCTGAGCACTGGGTTTCGCTGAAATCTCGTTTATCAATAGCCCCACTCTGCAGATTAGATAATGTCGTGGAGAAATATCTCCGTTTAAAATAACAACCGGCAAGTTAAGCTGACCTTTTTTGAGTTGAAAACGATTCACAGGAAAGATGAATTGAAGAGCACACTCTGAGGCTGGTGCGTGGCGTTGAACTGATTTGGGTCCCATGATTGGTTTTGTTTGAGATGTCGGGATTTATTGCTGCGTTCAGTCAGGCAGTTTGTTCAATTCAGCTGGTATTCAAGTATGAATAGCTTCCCTTTTATTGTAAATAAAACACATCCAGACTGCACCATGGTCTGAAAACTACTTCCAGACGGTGTACACAAAATCAAGGTGACTAAAATCAATGATGGTACACACTCAGAAATAAAGCATATCCAACTTTCTCTATTTATCTGAAACGATTGGGTCAGACGTTCAGTAGGAATTCCATTTCTGCCAAGCCTGTAGAAAATCAAACATAACCTTTCGTAGTCTGTGTTTTATACAGGAATGCTTTTGTGTACTGCTCAGACTCATAAATGGTAGCTGCAGGTCAGTAAATGTAAGACGTGCCCTGTGTGAACTTGGTGCCTGCGAGATAAATTCACTTCAGTGCAACACACAGCAATCACAGGCTGACAGGACAGCTGCATCTATGCACCACTGTTACCGGTTACCGTGCGCACCCCCTTGTAGCTCTCTCTGGAGATACTGCTGGCATCGCTGTCGGCAACCTGCTGGATAAAGGTTGGGGAAATGAAAAAGCGACCTTTGATTTGTGTCTGTCGCTGGGCAACCCTACATCTTCATTAGAGCCCTTGTTCTCGTGATCAGGAAGGAGCTCTCATTTCTAAGTGTCCTATTTAAACCTTTCATACAAAGTGTCCTTTCATGTTGAACTCGTCTTCTCTCTGAGAAGATAGCATGCATGCAGAAGCTATTTTGTCCCCATTTCTATTTGCACAGAATTATACATTTGTCTTGTTTTTTTTTGTCGCAAGTGGTTGAAAATTATGCGCCGGATGAATGAGTAACCAGATTCATCAGTGGTTTCACTCATTATTGATCAAAGGCTTGGTGCTGTAACCAAACTCATGGAGGTAAACACAGCCTTCATTAAATTTCCAAGGAAGGCTTAATGAAAACCACTGGAGGGAATCTGCTTGCCTTTCCACCAGCCGGCTGGAGTTCACTCCCTCTATGTTTGCGTAACTCTTTCACAATTTACGCCAGAACGGGAGGAGAAAGTTCTGTCGTAATTGAGCAGATCGACGGCCTATCTCCAGAAGTTTGGCACGGCGTGTAATATTGAATCTAAGGTTTCTTATCTCCCAAGATGCAGCCTGGCCGGCAGGTTAGTTCTGCCTCTTTAGCCGAAAAGCATGGCTGTTTGTCATGCTGTTGGACCGACGAGCCTGGCCTCTCCCCGAGGGGAAACAACTCTGACACGCTGATTTGATTTTCAGTCATGATTTCTGTCTTTCCCCGGAACGTCTCGGGCAGGCTTAGCGCTGCCCGAGGAACGGGGTGAGATGGTGCGTTTCCTCCACAGGCCGCCTCTGGCTCGGCTCCATCTGTGTGCTGAGCATGGTGACTCCCCCCCCACAAGGGGGCCGAGGGGTATAAAACTCAACAAGGGGCCCCTGGTCTCCTCACATCGCTCAAGGACTCAAGAACCTCGAGGTATTTCACTTGGAATCTAGCAAATCTGTGAGAAACCAACAGCAAAGCGTCGACTCAGATGTTTTGTAAGGAACATGCAAATTTTCCTTTAACTGATAATTTTATAGACTTTAACAAAAGTTAATATGTTTTAGCAAAAGCTAAATACAAGTTTAAGAAGATTTCATTTTCCTCATGGCATATATGAAAGTGCTAAAAAAATTAGCGTTAATTGTATTGCTGAACAATTAATTAACAATTACATTTTTCGTTCTCTATTCATTCACATTTCATTCGTTGTTCAGGTTGGGATGCGTAACAATAACACATCACAGTAAACTGATTTTTTGCTTTGGCAGTTTATAAAGAACAGATTACACATGCACGATTTTATAAAGAACAGATTACACATGCATGATTTTATAAAGAACAGATTACACATGCATGATTTTATAAAGAACAGATTACACATGCATGATTTTATTTACAACCTGACATCTAAGTCTTGATACACTTTGGTAACTGTCTAATAGTTTAGAAAAATGAAAAATAAAAATGTATGCCTTGGTGAATGTTTTGTAAATAACTTGCTAAATTATTTAGTTTGCTTACTTATTTATTTAAATGCTTATTTAACAAATGATATCTGCAAGATAGTCACCCAATGAAGGTTGCAAGTTTGGTGGTAGAATTGTTTAAAATGTAAGATTTTTGCTTTCTTGATTGTGCAGAATATCCCAAGCTTGTCAGAAGTAACAGTCAAAGCTCCATTATGGCAGAATTCCTAAATATCAATATTTCACTTAAAAACACATCATTGGAGGATCAAGAACTGCTTCCTACTTGCCAGAGAAGCTCACCGGTCCAACACCAGAATATTCTCATCCCAGCCATCTACAGCATCATCTTTGTCCTGGGCGTTATTGGAAACGGTCTTGTGATGTTTGTCCTTTGTCACACCTCTAGCCGCAAGACGGTGGCCAACACGTACATTCTCAACCTTGCTCTGTCTGACCTACTCTTCCTCCTGAGTTTGCCCTTCTGGGCAGTATATTACTCCCATGACTACGACTGGGTCTTTGGCCGACTAATGTGCAAGCTGTGTGGAGGTCTGCTGACCCTTAATTTGTATGCCAGCATCTTCTTCATCACCTGCATGAGCATGGACCGCTACATGGCCATCGTCCACCCCCTCAAGTCCCAGAGGTACAGAAACCTGTGCAGAGCCCGGCTGGTCAGCCTGCTGGTGTGGACGGCAGCTGGATTCAGCACCATCCCCACCCTGGTGTATCGCGACACTTTTGGCACGGGCCACGTCACGGCGTGTGCGATCCACTTCCACAGCCACGGCTTGTTCGTAGGGCTGGCTCTGATGAAGAACATCCTGGGCTTCCTGTTACCCTTCACCATCATCACCAGCTGCTACTGCGCCATCATCCGGCACCTTCTCGCAGCTCCGGTGCCGGACAAGAGCACGGGAAACCTGGACAAGGTCCTCAAGATGGTGGGCGCTGTGGTTGTGGCCTTCTTTTTTTGCTGGTTCCCCTTCCACACCCTCACCTTCTTGGACGTGCTGGTCAGCCTCAAGGTGGTGGAGCCCTGCGGAGTGGGCCTGAGCGTTAGCCTGCTGCTGCCCTTCACCATCTGTCTGGGTTTCTCCAACAGCGCCATCAATCCCTTCCTCTACTGTTTTGTGGGCAACCACTTCCAGGAGCAGCTCGGAGGCCTGGCGCAGACGCACGTCTCCAGCTTGTCGCAAAAACGCGGCTCCTTCAGCACCCGCATCAGCTCCTTCTCCAGGAAGCTGAGTGACCTCAAAGATCTGGCGGCTCCGGAGAACGGTGCCATGTGATGGCACGTCTTGGATTTTTAAGGTCAAGCGTCGTAAGTCCGTTAATTAGTGGATCTTTCAAGCGGACGGTTGTTATGCAGCTTGGCTTTTATGACCAGCTTTACGTCGACTAAGCGCTCGTATATCTGATCACATTTAGACTGGTGAACCAGCAGAAACAAAGAGGACACTCACAGTTTAATGAGCTTGGTCATATTTTAACTGCTTTTGACTAAATTAGTACATTTATTTTTTTAAGTGAGTAACACAACTCAGGCAACTGTATCAGATATTTCTTTATACAAAATATACCTGATTTGCTGTATAGTCTATAAAGCCATATAGTTGTACAGTCTGTAAGCTGTTGTATAATGCCAGAAAGCTGTAAGTTACTATTGTTTTGTACAGTCCAAAAACATACTGATAATAAATTTCAGCTTCATTTTTTTCCATTTTTCTTCGGCATGCTTCACTATTGATGCTTTGGGTAAAATTACAGCTATTCTTGACGTCTGAATTCCTGCATGTGGTATGTGAGGAAAGTAGAGATCTCAGAAGATAGAACACATCCATGCTGCCTGAGGACAGTCCTCCAGTTTTGGCCAGAAGTGCAGAACATTCTTGCATTTGGAAATTTCATGCTGTGCATTTAACTTCCTTGTGCATTTAACTTCCTCAGTTCTGTTTGCTCTTAACAAAATACACTCAGGAAATCACATTTGTATTGCTCCCCAGTGTCCAGTGCGTGAGTGAACTGTGGACATCCTCACTACTTCAATTTGAATAATACTCACTAAACAATCTGAATCCTTTTGAATTCTTGCTCTGTGGTGTGACTTACATACTGAAACCTCTTGGAACATATTATTTTATACTGCTTATATGAATCAAACATATAGCACACAGGAGTTTTTTTCATAAAATAATGCATGCTCTATTATCTCCCAAAACAACAATAACAACACACACACACACCACTTCATATATTACAACCACAAGAGGGAGACATTTTATAAAAAATTGTATTATTCAGCCATGGGCAAATCTCATCAATAAGACAACGGCCCTTTTAGAGCCAAACTGACAAATTCTTGTCAAGTATAATGTGAATATTAAACGCTTTTTCACCCATTCATTCGTTTAAATAAGGATTTAGTTTAATGAATATATTTGTCCGGTGTAACTTGGGAAATACCTAATATGCCATACAAAAGGGCTTAGACAAGCAGGCACACAACCTTCTAGCCATAAACCCCATTAAAAAGCAAGCATACACCAGACACACAGGATTCATCATTATTGACAGTAAATGTAGGAGTGCTACCAGATGTGTCGAACCAAATGAATTATATTGGCCATCTGCATTTGATGCTGGACTGTTTTCTACAAAAAAAAAAGTAAGATTGGAGAAAATAAAACACATTTGTTTAGTCAGTTCAGTTATCATTTGGGTGACACATTTTTTTTTTCCTAAGGTGGGCCTGGTGCCTCTGTTTGGTTGTAATTTTGTTGGGAGTTTCTCAAAGTGGTACAAATATAGACTTGTGAAGTACGGCTCATTTAAATATGGACTATTTTGAGTAAAGCCGTCTACAACACGTCTATCATCGAGCATCTTCCAGGCCACCTCACCATAAATCATTATAATTTCATCATTTCAATTCATGGCAAAATATCAATTCTACATTTCAAAGTGATATGATATACACGCAACATAACGTGCATATCACAAGACGTCTTACAAATGGACGGAAAAATCGTTCAGCTTTCTGCTCCAAATCCCTGCAACAAATTTGCAGCAAAGCGTGAAAGCACTGTGCACGGGGCTCACCTTTGCACTCTGCGAAAGCAGGCCCTACGAATCAACGTGCACTCGACCTTTTTAACTGCTATTTTCCACACGTACAAAAGCATTCTTGCGGAAAATGTCTCTTTGTCTTTTGAAGCGATTTCCTGCTTCTTTCATCATTTCCTGTTCAAGGAACAAATATCGCTTGATGCATTTGAGGTATGCCAGACAAGCTGCGCGAAAGACGAGATGGAATCGCTATCTGTTTATCACGGGCCCATCAGTCGCGAAACATGCGAGAAGCGTCTAGGAGAGGCAGGCCGTGATGGCAGCTACTTAATCCGAGACAGCGAGAGTGTGCCGGGTGCATACTGCCTTTGCGTTCTGTAAGTTTGTAATAAACTTGTATAGAGATGGGCATATGTTTCTTTTATATTCCTTTTAGTGTCTGCATAATGTCTTGATCTTTGGAAGATTTAATACACAATACACATTCTCCTTAAATCAGTTACATTTAGAAAACATATTACGATTCTTATTTTAACAATACATTTTGAACTAATAAATTAATGAATACATTCTATTTGGTTAAAGTTTGTTTGGCTCCAGCCCGAGCTCTCCGTCGCTGACAGAACGGGCATATATTCTCGTTTGACTTGAGTCTGATCATTGCGTTGGCAGGTGCAACGGCTTCGTCTACACTTACCGGGTACAGAATCACAGTGGCTCTTGGTCAGCGGAGGTGAGACATGTAGTCGGTCTAAAGCTTTTCGTAAAATCTTTCATGTCTAACATACAACGGCTTTTTTTAGTTTTTAAATATCTATCTATCTATCTATCTATCTATCTATCTATCTATCTATCTATCTATCTATCTATCTATCTATCTATCTATCGTATTACACAGCAGTTGTCAATGCATTTAGCTACAAAATTTTAGTCTCTATATGCCTATTGGCTGTTCATTTTGAAAATGTCCATAATTTCTGTAGAAATGATTCTGAGGAGAACATCAAAGCTTGAACATTAGAGGTTCGGTAGAAAACCCTAAAAGGCCTGCAATCTACCAGCTTCCTGTAAAACGTTTTCAAAAGATCTAAAAGGCTGTTTGTGTTTTAAACCCATTTAAAAAGATCTAAACGGCCTCTAATCACATTGACCTTTTTTTGGCCGCTGCAGGTTGCAGCACATTGAGAAACCAAAGGCAATACAACATCTGCATGGAAATAATGATTCTATATTTGAACTAGAAACTTCGATTGTTTACAATGTTAAAACAAATTAATATGTTTTTTACATTCTAAATAAATATATAACTAATAAAAGCTGTTTAACTTCCCTAAAGTAATGTAAGCAGCCAGTATGCAGCCTCTATCTATTTAATCAAAAGATTAAATGAACAAAATAAAGACAAAAATAATTGTTATGCAGGGGGGGGGGGCCGGGGCCCCCCCCGCACCCCAAACAAAGGCCCAGGCAGGGGGGGGGGGGGGGGGGGGGGGGGGG
>JAOYMR010000009.1:10563239-10577355 GCA_025802075.1 Tenebrosternarchus preto | reverse complement strand
ATAATTTTGTCACAATTAAAGGCAAATATGACTTTCTCACCACGAACCCCTCCCCCCACCCCCAAGTTCTTGTTTTGTAATCGTATAAACGGTACAACAAATCGATCTAGAAACAGGCAGTCTTTGGTGAAGGACCAGCAGGTGTCGCTTTATTGAGTGTTACCTCCGGCCTATCTCGCTTTGTCTCATGAAGTGAATGTTGGTGACGCTGTCAGCCAGCTCGAGGTACTGCTCCACGGGGAGGACGAAGTAGCCGTCGTAACCCGGCACCTTCCCGCCGGAGAGCAGCTGCTGCCTCTCGGCCTCCGTCCACGGCCGGCTGCCCTCCTGCCCCTCCTGCAGGAGGCGCTGCTCTCGCGCCCAGGCCTGCTCTACCGCCCTCCGCCTCGCCACTTCCAGCACGTGCTCCCGGGCCTCTTCGGCCGAGGCGCCGTAGCGCACGTTCAGGCACAGCGCGCCCTGCTGGAGCTGGATGTCGGCCAGGCGCCTAGTCCTGCCGCCGGCCGACGAGGTCATCTGCGACACCGTCACGTTGACGCCGTTCTCCAGGACGCGGCCGCCGGCCCCGCCCCCGCCGCCGCCGCTCATGAGGGCCAGGTCCTCTTCGAGCGGCCCGAGCTTCACGAAGTGGTGCGTGTCCCGGCCGTCGACGGTGAAGTGGAGGCCCGTGAGGTACACGGCGCCGTGCAGGATGGCCGCCATGCGCCGGCTGTCCTCGCTGGCGACGCCGATGACGTCCGCGGAGGCGACGCCGTTCTTGATGGCAAACTTGATACCTTTGCCAAATATGGAGGAAAACGTTGAGAAACGTGGCACTTGGTCTGAGCACTGTTGGAGCTGGCCAATGGGCTGGGTCATGGGGAGCCTTTCCAGGGAGATGAAAGATCTAAGCTGCTTCTGTAGCTCACACTGAATGCCCAACACCACCTGGGAGTAAAGAGACCACAGAACTGAGTCCCACATATCACAGAAAAATCAATACGCCTGTCAGCCACATACACCTGAGCACAATGAGTCAACCAAAAGCTTCGTCTGATGCAGCGTAATGTGGGTCAATCCAGTGAATACTGACCTGTTTTTGAATATGTTCATAATACATATAAAACAAATCTCGTTATAAAGTATAGACTATGTGCTTACATACTGCAGAAAACAATGAATAAACAAAGGGTATGACTGCACAGCCATTGTTCAGCTAACATCACTCTCAGGAAGAGGACTTGATTGAATAAAAAAGTTATAAAACAAACAAAACATCTACTGTTCGTTAAATTAGACACTGCAAGGCGTGAAGTCCAATTTGTAGCATGTTTAACCCTTTAAAAATGCATTCGAAATCTAGATGGATTCAAACAAAAAGAGGTGTTTAGAGCATTTTCACAGTTAAAGCCAGAACGGTCTGTAACTCTTCAGACACAATGCACCCAGGGCCTTTGCTACACCTGTGGATGGGACCCTTTCTCGACTTTACGGCATGGAGAGGCAAAAATGTAAAACTATTGATTCCACTGTGCATAAGCAAACCAATTTCTAACTGAGCACTGCAGGTTTCTAAATGTGATTTATGGTATCGACTGTTGTATCTTGCATTCGGAGCTCAGTCTATGAATTTTGAGAGGAGATTATTGTCCCGACCTCCTGAGCTTTTGAAATTCCATCCCGAAGAAACCACTCTGTCCATTTGACTGTGCTGTAAAACTAGAATGAATAGTTTGGATTTGTAGAGCTGAAATCAGTCCCAGGAATTCACTCCTCCCATATGACCTATGCTCGAAACTAATTATAAAAGATAGGAAAAATGAACATCAAATTATAATACAATTATAATGCAAGTTTCAAATGTGCCTTGAAATGTGTTGAATGTGCATTCAGCATGGTCCAGTGGATCAGGGCATTATGTTCGGTCTCTTCTGCTTACAAACATGTGGGCACACTGCTGATATCAGTATAGGGATTGTGTGTGTGCGTGCATGCAGGTACGCTTGTGAAAATACACCGAAACACACATCAGAATTCTTTCCCTTAGTGTAAATACACCTACTTTGCTCGAGTCCCAATCTTGGGTTTTGGTTTGGGTCTTCATCATCTCGTATGTCTGTTCCATTCCAGCCACATCAGGCTTAGGAAAGCCAGGCACAACGTTGTGGAGCTGGAACCCAAACAGTTGAAGCCAGCTGCCGATATCTGCTCACACAGACACAGAAGGCGGAGGGGGTGAGATGGATCAAACAGTGGGCCGTCATCATAGAAGCATCAGCACCAGATTTGCATCATAGTAATCTAGTCTCCCCAAAGATACTTCCACACTTGCTTAAGAGAACATTAAACCACTTTCATTGGTTTCATAAACCAGATATAAATGATATTCCTGTATGATTGTAGTTGGACGTGATCCAAGAATGATAATATCAAAATGCCTCCTTTTCTGTTCAGCTGTGATGTGCTCAGACCAGTCAGACCAGCTATCCAAAGAAAGCTTTGGATGACTTTTAAGGAGCAACTTTAACAATAACTTATCTATGCTGTTTTAAACCATATTACACAAAAGACCAATTAGGTTCAAAGTTTGAATCACCATTTGAAAATTACATCTTCAAAGTTCATTTAGCTTTAATGATTAGAACATGGACAGACTGCATGTCATTTTTGATGTTCAGATGTTCTACATCATTCAGGAGTGTGTAGACACAGCAAGAAGCAGATAATCTTGTTCTTCTTACCTGTGGTGAACTGAGTGACCTCTTCAATATTTCCCACTGGGCAATTATTTTTGAATGCATAAAGATTAAAAGGCTTTGGGTTGGCACTGAGCTCGCCCCATAAGTTGTAGTCGGGCGTAGTCCACCTGCCCGCCACCACGTCATAGTCCCTCCGCCCGAAATGCACCAGCTTCGTCATGGGATCGTAAAGGCCGCCATGGAAACCAATGATCAGCTGGAAAGCGGGGTTGGTGTCCTGATACACGTCCCCGTAAGGGGTGTACAGGATCTCCTTGACGACCTTCCCCCGGCTGCTGAAGATGGAGCGGGGGGTGCCTGTGTTGTCGCAGGCCACGTAGTACTCCTCGCCGCTGCTCAGCTCCATGGCAATGACGTGGCCCTGCAGGTCGTAATAGAGGGAGGTGATCTCCGAGCTGCTGTGATTGTACATGTGTGTGACCCGGGTGGGGTTGGCCAGGTCGGCGTAGAAGAACTGCAGGTGCTGGCCGTTGCTGGCCCGGCTCGCCACGCGCCGGCTGAGGCCGTCGTAACGATACTGGACACTCTCCTCCGACACCTTATTATATACCATGGTGAGGAGGCCGTTGGAGTTGTAGTTGAATATGTCGTTGCCCCTGGCACGCAGGAAGCCATCCTCGTCCACCCTGTACTGGATCTCACCCAGCCTGGTGATGCGATCACGGAGGTCGTAACGGAGGGGAGTCAGCCTGGCGCTGGCTCCGTGGCTCAGCAGGTTGATGTTGCCGTTCAGGTCATAGCTGTAACGCCACTGCGGGCGCTCGTTCATCAGCACGGTCTGGAGCTGGCTGTCGGCGTCATACTCGTACGAGTAGCGCGTGATGTTGCCGTCCACTCCGACGCGGATGTCGCAGACAACAGTCCGGCCCATGTTGTCATACTGCACTGTCATCCAATAGGCGATTGACTTGAGGATCTCGTATTGGACCTCGATCACCTGGCCGTACGAATTGAAGATCTTCGTGTGCTTCATGGCATGGGTCGTGATTACTTGGTTGAGGTCGTAGTTGATGACGCTAAACTTGCCAAACTGTTCGATGCGTCCGGTGACATCCACGTAACGGTACAGGTCGATGGGAAGGGGAGTCTCGTTTATCATGGCCTGCATGCTGGTCACACGGAAATTGTTGTAGCTATAGTCAAAACGAGCATTTACCATCCCCTCCTCACTGAATCGGAAAATCTGGCGGCCAACCAGAGGACCTAGAAAGAAAAATGCTAATAATAATCCATAGCAAAGATAAAAGCGATACTATTACTTGTGGATATTTCATAACAATTAGCTTTAAAAAATGTTTTCACCAGCATTATCATGTCAAGCTGACAAGCTGATGATGTACAAACCCATCACTCCCTCAGTTCTAATGTCAAAGCAATAATGTCAAAACATTCCCCATTAACAAAGCGCTCTCTTCAAATCTCGGTGGAGGGCTTTTCATTTTGTTCAATTTTTCAACTCATCAGTGAGAATAATATCAAGAAAAGATGGGGAAAGCAAACGTGCCTTTTAACCAACGAACGTCAACTTTAAACACCTTAAATTGTGCTCTAGGTTCATACACCTGCGTATTTAGCGGCTTTCTTTTGTCTTGAAGAGGCAAAGTACAATTTAATTTACATGGTTCGCTGGAGCTTATGTGCATGAAAACCCAAAGTAAAGAAAAAAAAAAAAAAACCAAACAAAAGCTGCGGAACCTACTGGAAACCTACTCTGGCCCCTGGAAACAGAGGGCTGATTTCCAAGCCACGTTCATGTGCATCAGTGTCCCCTCCTTCTTTCTGCTCTACTGTTTGCCTTCATCTGCGCCTGTGGCTTTATTTCAAGCCACAATTAACATTTATCGCCACTTTCAAAAGACCCATTTTGTTTGAGTGAAATGAAATCAGTTAAAAGGAAGGTTAAATCCAATTGGTTCAGAGGACGAAATGATAAACCAGTCGGCAGGGGTGCTGGGGTATTGAGATTAGCAGCACCTGACTGTGGGCAAGCTGTTGTGGAGCCCATTTATAGGACGGCAGACTGACTAGAGGAACTCGGGGGAATTGTTTATCGATACTGCAAACCGCCGCTTTAGAGACCTACCGCTGCTCACAAAATGGACTCATCCTGACCCAATCAGGTTAGGTGGTCTAAGACAGACAGCCGATATGAGCCTTACATTTCTGCTGGAGCTGTTAGAGATATGGAGCTCTAAATTATAATTACACAGGGGTTGTTTACTACAATTTGTTTTAATGAACGCATAAAATTAACGAAGATATTGAAGGTTGTAATCAAGGTCCTATGAATAACAAGGCATATATTACAGATATATATTACAATAAAATCCAGTAACAGCACAGAAAAGGTCACTGACTTTGAAAAACTAGTGAATTAGTACGTAGTTTAAGCGCTTGCCACACTGTAGGCACTGTACCTGCCATACAAGTGCCAAACACTGATTTCTGATCTGCTCATAAGAACTTACAACCCACTGCTATTAGTTTCAAACCTGTGTTTGCAGCAGAAGCTGCACCACCCTCTGCAGTATCCCAGAAGCTGCACCACCCTCAGCAGTATCCCAGAAGCTGCACCACCCTCAGCAGTATCCACTCTGTGCCAAACACTGGAGCTTAGGAAAGACAACAGAACAACCGCCGGCGGGTTTGACCAGTCGCGAACGCCCACCTGTTTGCCTGTATCTGATGGTGCAGACGAAGCCCTCGTGCATGAGGTGGATGGTCTTGATCATGCCTGAGGAGTCATCGTAGGTGAAGGTGACCAGCGTGGTGTCGTAGATGATCTCGGAGAGACGCGCCTGCTTGGTGTACTTGTAGAGGAGACGCCGACCCGTGCCCAGGTACAGGGTCTGCAGCAGGTGGCCGTCGCGGGCGAAGTCCTGGATGACGGAGGCCCTGCTGTCCGGGGGGGTGTAGATGTTCCTGTAGTAGCCCACAGACAGCATGGACTGCAAACTGTGACGAACCATGCTGGGCATGGTCACCGCCAGGAGGCGGTCGGTCTGGTCGTACTCGAAGGTGTATCTGCGCTGGCTGTGCAGCAGGAGCAGAACGGACTGCAGGCACAGAAGAGAAGCGCGTTCGTTTCGGGAAAGGCTGAGGAAAAGCTTCACGGCCTTGACTTGAGCAAAACAAGTAAATCAAATGTTAAGGTCAGACAGAAACGGTACACAGCTTAACGGGGGAAGAGTTTTTACCACTGAGAAAAGAGCAGTTTATTATGGTGAAATCTAACAGTTAAGTTTTGCCAACAAATCAAAATCTGATTTGCCGTAGCTGACAGGGAGGAAAATGGAAATGCAACACTTTGGACAAAAGCCCCTGCCCTGGCTGGGTGTTAGGTGTAAAGCTTCACTATTCAACTCACAACGGCCTTGTTTTGTTCTTTATCAACTCTGGCAGATGCAATAAAGCAAATACTTCCCTTTGGGGTTTTTTTTTTTGTGCTCATGATACATGCATCAGCAGACATTTAGCATTTATCAGAAAAATCACTGTGGAACAATCATCCGCTCTCTATGAGTCATGATCAGGTACAATAACCCTTTGCTGTACAGCCAAAGGTCTGAGTGGTTTTTCCATTTTCTGTGGTTTCCTTACTTGTGAAACATTCACTGAAACCAGAACATGCTCATGTGAAACCTCCAATAATGACAAGCACACAAAAAAAGATCGAACCAGGGCACCTTCTCCACGAACGAGTAGCTCCAGATCTTGCCGTTCACCCACGCTCTGGACACCACACGCCCGTTCTCGTACTCCAGTTTTTCCGACCAATTTCCTCTCTGAATGTTGGTAACGAGGCCTGCAGCTGAGTAGGTGACGTTTACTTCATTGTATTTGCTACTGGGCGACCACAAAACTGGCCGTCCCAGCTGATCATAGAGAATCCTGAGGGTGAATTTGCGATGGTCATCATAAATCTTGCCCACACGTGTGGCCTGGTCAAAGTCTATGGACAGCAGATTTCTGTTATGAGCCTGATGGTGGACACAACAGAGAAGAATAAGGGACGCAGTGAGAGAGGACGCTTCAGGCCGGCTTCGTGGACACGGATCAGTCCTCGTCTCTGCATATTGGCACCTTTAATGGTGATCCTCCAATGAAAAAACATCTCAAAACATCAGACAGAATCTGTGTCCCGACACCGGCCAATAATCAGTAAGGATTCAAAGTCTTCTGGTTGGACAAGCAATTACAATTTTTCAGAACTGAAGTATAATCATATTCTGGGAGAGGGATAAAATACAGTACAAGTAAAAGAAACAAAAACTGATTTTGGACATTTGAGTCTACAGTCTAAATGCCAGCTACTCATTTCCGTCAAACAAAAGTGAAATTAATTGACATTTGGCACCATCGTTTTGCCTTTCTATTAAACAAACCATGATCACTATCACAAGCCTGTGATATTCATTCTGACCTTGATAACTAATATCACCGCACTGTGGCCATTCTGATCTCAAACTGGTTGTTTTACAGTGGGTACGGAAAGTATTCAGACCCCTTTACATTTTTCACTCTTTGTTTCATTGCAGCCATTTGCTAAAATCCAAAAAGTTAATTTTATTTCTCATTAATGTACACTCAGCACCCCGTCTTGACAGAAAAAACAGAAATGTAGAAGTTTGCAAATTTTTAAAAAAAGAAAAACTGAAATATCACGTGTATCAAGTATTCAGCCCCTTTGCTATGACACTCATATTTAACTCACATGCTGTCCATTTCTTATGATCTTCCTTGAGATGGTTCTACTCCTTCACTGGAGTCCAGCTGTGTTTAATTAAACTGAATGGACTTGATTAGGAAAGGCACACACCTGTCTATATAAGACCTCACAGCTCACAGTGCATGTCAGAGCAGATGAGTATCATGAGGTCAAAGGAACTGCCCAAGGAGCTCAGAGACAAAAGAATTTCTGCAGCACTCAAGGTTCCTAAGAGCACAGTGGCCTCCATAATCCTTAAATGGAAGACGTTTGGGACAACCAGAACTCTTCCTAGACCTGGCCGTCCAGCCAAACTGAGCAATCGAGGGAGAAGAGCCTTGGTGAGAGAGGTAAAGAAGAACCCAAAGATCACTGTGGCTGAGCTCCAGAGATGCAGTAGGGAGATGGGAGAATGTTCCACAATGTCAACTATCACTGCAGCCCTCCACCAGTCGGGGCTTTATGGCAGAGTGGCCCGACGGAAGCCTCTCCTCAGTGCAAGACATATGAAAGCCTGCATAGAGTTTGCCAAAAAACACATGAAAGACTCCCAGACTATGAGAAATAAGATTCTCTGGTCGGATGAGATGAAGATTGAACTTTTTGGCGTTAGTTCTAAGCAGTATATGTGGAGAAAACCAGGCACTGCTCATCACCTGCCCAATACAATCAGTGAAACATGGTGGTGGCAGCATCATGCTACGGGGATGTTTTTCAGCTGCAGCAACAGGTCGACTGGTTGCAATTGAAGGAAAGATGAATGCGGCCAAGTACAGAGATATCCTGGAAGAAAACCTCTTCCAGAGTACTCAGGACCTCAGACTGGGCTGAAGGTTCACCTTCCAACAAGTCAATGACCCTAAGCACACAGCTAAAATAACAAAGGAGTGGCTTTGGAACAACTATGTGACCATTCTTGACTGGCCCAGCCAGAGCCCTGACCTAAACCCAATTGAACATCTCAGCATCCAACCTGACGGAACTGGAGAGGATCTTCAAGGAAGAATGGCAGAGGATCCCCAAATCCAGGTGTGAAAAACTTATTGCATCATTGCCAAGAAGACTCATGGCTGTACTAACTCAAAAGGGTGCTTCTATTCAATACTGAGCAAAGGGTCTGAATACTTATGACCACATGATATTTCAGTTTTTCTGCCAAAAATTTCTACATTTCAGTTTTTTTCTGTCAAGACGGGCTGCTGAGTGTACATTAATGAGAAATAAAATGAACTTTTTTGATTTTAGCAAAATGGCTGCAATGAAACAAAGAGTGAAAAATGTAAAGGGGTCTGAATGCTTTTCATAGCCACTTATTATCTCATAAAAGCAAAAACCTCAAAGCCAGTGAAAACCTCAAGCAGCTAGTGAAGCGTCACATTTTTCACACTTTTCTTGCTAGCTGTTGGTGAGTTGTTTTTTCCCTGTTGTTAGCAGGGTGGACTTGCTCCCCACCATGCTAACACCCTCCCCCCCACAGCCATGTGCAAAGCAGGTCCTGGTCGTACCCGCAGCCGACGCTCATAAGTGGTATGGTTGCTTTTGGCCTGTTCTCGCCTCTGCCTCCACTCGATCAGACTCGGGCTGTGCTCGCTGGGAAGGGTGATGTTACACCTGCTGATCGCCGGGTTGACCGCACCGGCCGACATGTGCGGTTCGGCGCCCAGGGTCACGTCCATGCCGCTTGCAAAGGTCACGTGGAAAGAGCCATCGGTGCTCACACGGTATGTGTTCTGAGCGTGATCTGCAGAAGGAGTGGTTAACGTGTGAAAAACTGCAGCTCAGCCCACTTCTGCATTCCCGCATGCTGATGAATGCAGGTGAAAGCAACACTTCTGGCTCCCTCACTTGACTGTGTAGTATAACTGCTTCATCTCTGATTTCCTCTGGTTTTTGCAGAGTAAATGACATGGTCTTGTCAACCAAATGTTAAAAAAATGTTTCCTGTTTTTGGGTTCTTTTTTCATTCTAGGGTGAGTCTCACACCTTTGAAAAATCTTCTCATAGCCTGAAATGCAACTAACGAACATCAATCTCTGTCAGCATGGTTATACATTCAGTTATATATAAGTGCAATAACTATTTATGTACCTATGCCATTTTTATACGTGTTCACACACACACACACACACACACACACAGATTTTCATGAAGCTTTCATCCCACAGACAGAAGTTGGAAGCTCCTCTAAAAGGGAAACCAGCCTTCCCTTTAAAGGACAAGTAACTGGTCTCCGTAACCTTTGCCTGGGCCAACGATTTCATAACAGCAGAAGAGCTAAAACAATTGTGGAAGGGTCGGCAGTAACACGTGGGCCCGGCGTTAAACCCCACCATGGCCCTGCATTAACCCCGTTACTCTGGAGGGGATGTTCCTGAGAAGTTCCATTAGCTTGTGACGCTGGTCCTTCTCCAAGTGGGCCCATTAAAATGCCACTGCGGCTGGTTATACTGTGTACCAGTGAGCTGGAAAGTGGTTTGAGAGGGCGGTCGTGAGGAAAAAAAACAAAAACCAAAAAAAAACCCAGAATGAAAGTATGTAGGTAAGACAGCAATGCGGGGGTCTCTTGGAAAGCTGAACCTGTATTCAGAGCAATGGGTTTTTAATTTGATTTCAGGCAGGGGGGCTGGGACAGAAGCAAAAGCAGTGCTGAATGATTAATGACCATAAATAAATGATTTTTCTAATAAGAAAGAAAATCATTGGACGCCACTGGAACGTTTGCTCACAAATGACAATTCTATTGGTTCTTTATGGAGCGTGCTGTTAGTGCATTACTGTAGTGCTGCTGTGGAAGTGACCGCATATAGCGCATAGCTGTCACAGACCGCAGAGACAGGAACGTATAAAGACATCAACACTAAACACAGCCCGCAGCCATGGGGAATCCAATGTAAGTCTGTACGGAGCGCCTCTCAATGCCCAGCGGTACGAAACAGCAGAAGTCGGCACGGGCCCGTACGCGCGAAACGTACCTTGGCGGAAAGTGAAAATTGTGTCGGAGGAGGAGAAGTTGGTGACCGTGACGAAGTTCTCCGAGTTGGAACCATCTACCTCCACCCGGACTGACTTCTCCATGTTGCCGTGGAAACTGCTGACTTCTCCAGTCGGGAAGGTGACATTGACGACGTGTCCTTCACTGTTGTACCTATTCAGACAGGAGTCCTTTCTTACCAAGAGGGTGGAGGGTGGGGGGGGGGTGAGGGAGGCACTGCAGCACAGATCTGATTTATCAGACACAAAAGGGCAAGTGAGACGTTTTATCATGGACTCTGGACACTAGCTGCAGGGCCATTTTTAGGTATGAGACGTTATCTTGCTTAGCTGTGGGGCTCAATTACCTACGATCTCGTTCGAGATCTCTGTGAGATTTCTATCTGATTTTTGGCAGCACCGTCAGTCATAATTCAAGCCTAGTGTGCTGACGCTCTTGGTAATGGTAGTGATGATGGTGGATCCTGGCATCAAAACGTATCAGTGTTTGAAGAATCCACAAGATGGCACTGATAGTTCACAGCTCCACAGCTTATTGCAGGGTGAGTGGAAATATTTTGAGAGAAGCAGTAATCACAGAGGTGCTCTTCCCTAAATGGTGACAAAATGTATGCCTCATAAGGAGACTCCAGTGAAAAGGCCTCTTGCATGCACTGTAAGAGCTGAATGAAAAGAGGGTCAGAGATTTACACTGCACTCAACATCTGTTTTAAGAGCACCACTTCTAAACAGCAGAGCAAAAGAGTTATTATATATGGCTGCGCAAAAGAGTTATTGTATATAAAAAAAATAAATAAATGACAAAAACAACAGGAAAAACGCTGCCTTACTCGTACACCGTGGTCCATCCGTTCTCGTCACTCTTGGTTGCTAGGAGACCGCTGTTGCCGTGGTAAGTGAGCTGGGCGACGTCGTGGCCTTGCGCCGAGACCCTCTTGAGGACGCGGTTGCTGCTGACGGCGAGCCAGAGCACCTGTCCTCGCGGCGCAACCAGCCAGAGGGGCAGGCCGGCGGCGTCCCGCCTCACGTGAACTCCGCCCCCTCCGTCTCGGCCCAGCACGCCGCTCAGCCGGCCGTCCGCCGCGTAGCTGAAGTTGTACGCGTGGTCGCCTGTGATCAGGTTCCTGGTGTGCAGGTGTGTCCCGTTGGGGCCGAACAGGTAGAGCTCCTGGTCGGCGACCGAGGCCACCTCGTACAGCCCCGCGGCATCGGGCTGCGGACGGTTGGCGCTCATGGCTCGGATGCGGATGTTTCCCAGGTCGGCGATGTAGAGCGTGCCGTTGGGAGACACCGCCAACGCGGATGGTGCTTCCAGACGGGCGTCGCGGGCGTAGCCACCGTCACCTGCGGCGCGAACGCAGAGAACAGTTTGGAGATCAGCTGGGAGAAGATGCTTTTAAGCCACTCCCTCTGCAACCCCCCTCAAGCAACATCCTTGCGTGAGTCTTACAGCTTTTCTTTCTCCCCTTGCCTGAGCGCCGCAGAGTGAAACCGGTTATTAATTTATGGCTGTTCCTGATGAAAAAGAATTTTTATTTATCAGAACTCCTGCTTGGCGTGGCCACAGCTTCAAGAGTTCTTAGCGGAGGGATAGAGCATGGTGTGATGGGCGCCCGTGCGCTGACAGCAGGCTGGAGGTTGCCAAGCCAACAGGTAGGAAGGGCATCCTCGAGGGGCTGCAGTGTGATGGACAGGACGTGCTTGTGCACAGAAGGGATATGCCAGATGAAAGACTCTGAAAAGAGCAATCATCTGTTACCAGCATGACATGATGGGAAATATGCAAAATACCCAGGGTGGAATAGTCACTGTTCCACCCTATTGGTTCAGAAAACATACAAGACACTTTTAAATATGTTTTTTTTTGTTGTTGTTGTTTTTTTTAAATATATACTCCCTCCTCAATAATATAAATAAGTGGTAAAGTACTAATCTTTAACTTGTAAGTAGTGAAGGTCAGCCACTATTGTCATTTCTGTACTAATTACATATTAAGTGCTTGACTCTTAGGACATCTGAAGGGCCACCTGGGGAAAAGCCATTGTTGCAAACAGAAGAAGCCATTAACAAACTGAATCCTCACCAGTTACCCGGCACCGCATTCAGACCGGAAACTTAAAGCAGAAGAATTCGCCTGGACCCCTGGGATTGGGGTAGATGTTAATGAACAATGCCATTACAAATGAATTTACTCTCTGCGCTACAAATGAAGAAGGTTGTCCCTCCCCATTTTAAATTATGACATCAAAAGCTCATGAGTAAATCAAAACAGAATTTAGAGAGATTTAAATTAAGAAGAAGACATTGTCCTGACCATTATGTTCTGAAATATCTTCTTTTTTGGATTTTCAAAGGACTATTTCTATTATTTATGATTCCATCTTGAGAGACACCCATAAATTTAGTGAATAATAAATTGAATGATTTTTTTTCCCTCCAAATGTGGGGTTCAAAAGCCAGAAATGGGAAGAAAAATATCAGCACTCTTCTCAAGCAGCAGGGGGGTTTGATAGATTTGATGTTTTAACCATACTTATTTTTTCAATAATAATTTAAAAAAGAATCTTTCAAAAATAACACGCCGCTCAGTGTGTATCAAAACATTCACTGTCCCAGTGGGATGGCATTGCAGAGACACAGTTCAATTGAAAAAGGCTTAAAGCAAATCTGTTTTTCGGCAAAAAAGGCTTGGGCCTTTTCTGTTGTGCTGCAAGACCATCAAACATGAAGCACCTAATCCTAACCCCCACTCAACCTTAACCCTAACCCCCACTCATACTTAACCCTAACCCCCACTCAACCTTAATCCTAACCCCCACTCAACCTTAATCCTAACCCCCACTCATACTTAACCCTAACCCCCACTCAACCTTAATCCTAACCCCCACTCAACCTTAACCCTAACCCCCACTCAACCTTAACCCTAACCCCCACTCAACCTTAACCCTAACCCCCACTCATACTTAACCCTAACCCCCACTCAACCTTAACCCTAACCCTAACCCCAACCTCCACCTCACCCCTAATTCCAACCCTAACCCCCACCCTAACCCTAACCCCAACCCTAACCAGCCAGCTCTTTTCTCACCAGAGAAGCAGTCGCAGTTGGGGTCGATCTTGCAGTCACAGTCGGTTGGTGCTCCAGCCACCACCGAGATCTCCCCGTTGGTGGTGACCTGCTGGATGCGGTTGATCTTCCTCTCGTCCGTCTCGGCGATGTACAGCATGCCGCGGTGGGACACAGCTATGGCCTTGGCCGCCTCCAGCGTTGAGTGCACGGCCGACTTGCTGAGCAGGGAGTGGTCGAGGCCCGGCACCTGGCAGTGGATTGGCCGGCCGGCCACGATCCTCACCTCCAGGCTCTCCGACACCTGCAGCACGATGTTGTTGTCCAGGACGTAGAGAGAGTTGTCCATGGGGTTGATGGCCAGGTCCGTCGGCCACTCCAGGCGCACCTGCTCGCGGGAGACGTGAACCGTCAAGATTTAGGTTGCCGAAAAAAAACGAAACGCGGGCAAAGACGAAGGCCGGCCACTGAAGGTCAGCGTTTCTACTGTTCACCCGACGCGTCGCACAATGGCGTTGTGTTCCTCACCCCTGCCCCGAACCGCCAGTCAGGTACGAACGGCGAAGAAGGGCGGGGCGGGACACGGCAGGTGTCCCGCACACATTCCTCGCG
>JAOYMR010000009.1:10518949-10546722 GCA_025802075.1 Tenebrosternarchus preto | reverse complement strand
TTAATTTGACCATGGTACAATCTATTAAATAGATCAACCATTTACAGAGACACCAACATGTTTGCATAGTACATACTATACGGTAGCCGACTCCTTCCTGGCTGATAAGCACAATGTTCGTAACTATCTGCGTGGCCCAGCAAACCTCCGATAGGATAGAAGGCTTTGGCTCTGCAACAGGATCAATGCCCATAACTCAAACGAATCTTAAATCTTAAAAAAAAATAAATAAATAAAACAGGTGGAGACTAAAAGATAAGCCTTTCATTTTTCTCCCAAATCCTCCACTCGTTACAGACATTCCTGCAGTAAGATATGGAAATCTGATGGTGGGGCGTGGGACCCTTTTTCCACTGCCTCCTCAAGATTGATTACTTTCGCGCTGCTTGCTGGATGCATGTAATGAATTTTTTAAGGCCTCAAACGGCTGAACGCAAGAGGGGATGCGCTAAAGGTCCTTCCTCGGGCTGCTAATCCAGGGCCGCGAGTGCGGGGCCTCGACTCGGAGGGCCTCCTGTGGGACACCATTCATCAGCTAACCTTGAATTTAGAGGTTAGGTGCAGAGGAGACGTCTTCAAACATGCGTGGGTCAGGGTTGCAGGAAAGTGGAAATAAATAATTTTTGATTAAAAAGCGACCTTCCCCAGATCTCCCTGGCATCTGGTGAGCGCCCAAACCACATCGGAAGTGCCTGTGAGCCCGCGGGGTGAAGTTTAACGCGATAGGAACCGACCCTTTGAAACGAAAAGGATTCGACGTGGGGACACGAATCGTCGTCTGGCACACGGGGGACGGAACGATTGGCTACGTGTGAGTTTTTTTTTTTCTTTTTTCTTTTTCTGCAACACACTTCTCCTTTTATTAAAGTTTCAAACTCTACTTGGCTGCTCTCAACACTGGATCGAGAAAGGAAGATTCGGTTCAACATTTCCAAGGCCACTCTCCTTTAGTAAACAGTCCTTGTTCATTCATTTTTGCTTGCTTAATGCTCTGGAACATAACGCCAGTCCCCTGCTTAGAAGACTCTTGTATAGGGAACAAAGCCGGCGCCAATGTACGGTAAGAAAGGCTCGGTGAAACAGCGGCTCAGAATGTGCAGAATCGCTAATCAAAAGAAAGACAGACGGAGAAGCCGAGATTCGAATCCCACAGTGACGGCCGACGCGGCTGAAACATCTCACCAAAGACGGATCACAGGTGGCTTGTCCAAAAACATATGTAGAACCAATGCTTATCAAGAACGACAGCATTACAGCACTGTCTGTGGGAGTAATGTTCAGGACTAGACTAGACTTAATCCATGCTTACAAATCTAAGCCTAAGGGTCTTTAATTGGGTCTTATCTGCACCCGTGCCAATCCTATAGGGGCTTTAATCCTCATGTATATGAATTATGTATAAGAATGAAACAAATAAAACTGCTGAAAGTTTCGACCTGCTTAGCAGAAAGCTAGAACTTGCTGGGAAAGACCAGACCTCTGGGATTGTAGTGGAGTAGGTCTGGTATAAAGACCACACTCCTTGGCACGCCGATACACAATGTCCCAGACGACCACTAGGGGAAAAATGGAGTTACAAATGCAAATAACGTTGAGCGTGAGGGGAGAGAGAGAGGATATAAGACATATGTGAGCAAGAGATGTTATCATTATAGAGGTCATGCAGCATATGGGTATGTCTCTCTCAAGGACGCATCAGAATCCTACAAAGCTGGGGTTTGCAGCACCAGTGCTTTGGGGCCTTTGTAATTAGCTCACTGTATTTCCATAGCAGCTGATAGTGTCTTCAGTACTAGTTAATCAATGGCAATTTGTACTTAGCAATTTTAGATTTAATTAAGCTCTAATAAGCTTTGGCTTTCTCTTCTAACCAAGATGAGAAAGTTCAGAGTTCTCACTACTGGCTGGAGCAGAAGACTGATGTATTTAGAATGCTTAATAAGCCACATACCCTGTTACATATCGGTGTATGGAATGGTGCATGGTCGGAGGGAGGGTGTGGCCGAGGGGCGGGCCTGCGGAGGACGCTTACCTCTAGGGTTGTTGAGGGAAGCCATGGTGGCTTTTCCTCCTTCACCGCAGTGGCTCTGGTCGAACGGCAGGCACTGCTCCCCAGTTCCGGCTACCACCTCCATGTTCTTGGCCAAGTCCTTGGGCTCGCTTAGGGTCTTCAGACGGTACACCCTCCTGCTGCTTGTGTCCGACAGGTACAGCGCCTCGTTGGCAGGGTCCACGGCCAGGTAGTATTTATGAGCCGGGCTGGTGCTGCACAGAAGCAGAGTCATTCCCCGTTACGATTCACGTCACCTCCAGCGCGTCCTGCGCTTGCAGCTGGGCCTCGAGAAGAGCAAACTGGACCGGCAGTAATTCTACGGCCGATCAATCGACAAATTCCTCATCAGCGGACCGGTTTGCAATTCATTGCCCGTGATCAAATATTTAGAGGTCTCTGTGTAACACACACCACTCAAAAGACCACAGCAGCTCGCCACATGCTCGTATCCAGTCCCATGACATTCTGAAGGTGAGATTTTGGATATTACAGCGTAACACCAGCAATATTTAGCGCAGAGCTGTGGTTTCTTCTGATTTCATTAAAGACCTACTGCAGTGCATCCTGACTGAGAGAAAGAAAAGCACCACAGTGTGGAGGCTCAGCGTTTAGTCATTCCACAGACTCATTTAAAAACCTTGCCTTCACTCCTGGTGCTTTTCAATAGAGGGAGTAAATACAGGCACAGTCAACACAAAATGAATTAAGTTCCCACTGCTTATATATTCATTGGATTTCCATGTTTTCTATCTAACTGTGCTGTATGGGTACTGGAGCGAGCATCTAATTAGATTATCAAGCCTCTAAGGTGATGGGAGCAACCACGGACAAACGCAAACGCATGGTCAAGAATAAACAAGACAATTAAAAACACATCCAGAGCAGGGAGGAATGCGTTTGTTTACACACGTCTGAGGCCAGTCCCCAAGGGAAACGCCATCACTGTCATTTATCACAGGGAGTGGTGCATGACAGAAAAGACTCCATTTCAGAGTTGTTTTGTTCGCTAGCAAAAGGAGAGAGAGAGAGAGAGAGAGAGAGAAACAGTCCGACCTCAATTCTGATACTGGCAAAAGACCACATGCTCACCGCCAGAGCACTGTTTGGAGCGGTGGAAACGTGTATTGTTTTTCCCCGTTTACTGTTTCGAAAGTGTGCGGTGGTGAGTTCTCTAGGCTTCCACAAGTGGAGCAAAAAGCTTTGAAAGCTACATAAACATGAATAATTAATGTTCTTTTTTTTAATTTTTTTTTTTTTTAAACGTGAGGACAAAAAAAAAAAGGGAATAAATGAAAAGAAAAGCCAGCGAGCCATGAAGGGCCAGACGGGCAGAGCTGGGGCCGGAAGGCCTGAGCCAGGGGCCATCAGGAGAGGTGAGACTTTTTCCAAAGAGCCGAGCACTCCAGAACCTTCTGCGCGGATCAGAAGGTGCAACTGGCGGGGTGGCGTGACACGTGCTCCCCGTGAGAAAAAGTCAGCAGGCGAGACTGAAGTCTTCCTCCTCCTACTGATCTCTGGCATGCAGAAACTCATGCTGCAAGCTTCTCGCTCGTGCAACCACAGAGAAGGAAAAGGGAAAAAAAAAAAAAACCTACACACTGAAACCGCCTCTAACAGTCCTGTTTAATATTCCTCCTTCATCTCCTTGACATTTCAAAAAGCTTTCCTGGACAACATCCAGTCACCTACTGTAAAACTGACTGTAAAAGAATCCCGGTGGGGCCCTGGCACCACCTGTCATGGCGTTCAGAACTGTTGGCTGGAACAGAACCGGACAGTACCGCCGTTCTCGGACAGGCACGTTTTGTTTTTTGTTTTTTTTTTTCCTCCCCAGAGAGAAAAGAAACGTGGGCGTGCGAAGCCACAATCTTGGCTCGATAAAAACTCGTCTCTTCTGGGGAACCTTAATTAGGCCACCCGTGCCCGGCACCGTCTGCGTTCGGGGCGCGATTGTGCCTCGTCTGAGGTTTTATAAGGAGACACGGGGGTGCCATCGTCTGGCCCGGGCCCCGTCTGGCCCGGGCCCCGTCTGGCCCGGGCCCCGTCTGCTCTCGCTCTCGCCGGCCGCGTGGGGGACTGGCCCCTTCTCCGAGTGCTGCGGCAGGAATCCAGCCCCGAAATCTGGGATATCAGCTGCACTCCTGACATTTTTCCCCCTCCAAGATGGCATCAGTCTTAAATCTCCTTCACCTCGCCTCTGGCTTTTTAAAGGCGACTCAATAAAGCTGGATATTGACTGACAGTTCACATCTGGCTAATCCTGTGGCTGACAGAGACGTGATGCGGGGACTTCAGAGAGTCCCTTGATGTGGTCTACACTGGAAAAATGACAAAGCCTTGAGCAGCAGACTCAACCTGGAGCATATGGGCAGGTAATATTGGGAAGGTTATTTTCATAATATCCTCTGTCACAATTTACAGATTGCCATCACTGCAATTACTTAATGCAACACATTTTTTTTTTTAAATAACTTTGAAGAACTTTGAATGTTAAAAACATGCTAAATTATCAAATAATGTTAAAATGCTCTTTTTCTCTTGCATCAGGGATGGCATAAAATAATTATTTTATTAATGTGCAGTACCAAACACTCCTCCAGCCCATGTCAATTATATACAAAACCCTTTATGTGTATAACCACTGCAGATGTACCACAACTAATAATAGAATTTACATTAAATTCATATAATTACAGCATTTAACAGATGCTGTTGTCCAGAGTGACTTACATTAATACTTACGGTAGTTATCACCATGGAATAAATCCTTATTCTAATATACTAGACTTGAGCCTAGGGACACCATTAAGCTAGAACTCTGTCAGAAAGAAGCCACCAAAAGAAAAAGGGAATTTTTTTTTTTTTTTTTGTAGAGAAGCAAGTGAAGGTATGTTGATGATTCTGGTGCATTGAAGTGACTGCACCACTCAGTTGTGAGTTGGGGGGGGGTTGGCGGTCTTTAGTGTGCGTTTGAAGACACACAAACACACATTGATGGACTGACAGGTAGCGGGAGTTCATTCCTGCTAGTACGGAAAAGGAAAAAAAAAATCCTGAGGTACGTCTTCACCGTCTCTTAGTTCGAGTCGTGCTCCACCGGAGGCACGGAGGGCGCGAGATACAGGGAGGAGACTATTTACTGATAGAAGTAATATTAAATATTGGTGATATGAATTATTTATGATAACCTTGTTTATCAACTCTGGTAATAATAAGTCTGCTAATAAGTGTTCTCAAACAAGGCTGTAAACTAATAAATAATTAATCTAATGTTTAAACTCATCTAAATGGAAACTCCAGCCAATGCGAATACAGTAAACAAAGAAGGGATATACTTAAAGCTACCAGTCATTTTCAGAGGATATTTCATATAATAGAAGTGACTGGATAAACAGTGTGAAGTCCTACCTGTGTCTCGTGTCCCTGTTCCTGATGTGCATGAGGACAGAGAAGAGGACAAAGTTTATGTCTGCATTCTCAAAACACCGACAATATACAGTATACAACATCCAAATTAGTGCTATCAAATACACGGCATGTTTAGGGCCTGATCTGACTGATCTGAAGCAAGCAGGGACTGGCATATCACTGCGTCCGTTTCTGTGTGTAGCTTGCATTGCGTTTCTCGCCTCCGCAGTCAAATCAGTGTTTATAATTTTGGCCACGATGTCATCTGAAGTTATTTACGCCTAAGTCTTTGCCCAGTGCTTGTCTCTCTGCGCTGACAGCTGTGAAACACGCCTCGTCCTCGGGAACAATTAACAATTAACAATGAGGTATCAAATCAAACGTGAGAGCCAAGGACGGTCTCAAATCAGAGCGCAGCAGAACTTGCGTAGAAGGGTGGGTGTGTGTGTGTGTGTGTGTGTGTGTGGGCGGAGGGGGAATCAAAGGAGGAAGGAGAAAAAAAAACAAAAACCCTTTTTTTTGAGTTTTGTTTTGTTTTACTTGAGCTCCAGGATGTTGTAGGTGTAGCCGCTGGGGATTATCCGGCGCACGAAGTTGAAGTCGCCCACGTAGATGCTGCCGTCAGGACCGCAGGCCAGAGCCACGGGCGCGAAAAGCTTAGCCTCAGCAGCCGGGCCGCGGCAGCCGGGACAGGGGATGGCGCGGTAGTAGCCGTTTCCCATCACTGTGCTGATGACCGGGGGCTGCTGGGAGATGAAGATGTTCTCTCCGTTCCCTTTGTGTAAGATACCTGGGGAAGGGTGGGGGAGGGTTGGGGGGTGGAGTGCAGTTTTGACAAAGTGACAAAGTGCTTTACTTTACAGGCTTTTCCAGTGTAACACTGGCAAAATGCTGGTCAGAGTTGTGTATTCGCTAAAACAGTACGACAGATGCAAGAAATAAGCAATAAAAAAACCCTTTTCTGTATAAAATGGCCGTGTGGCTGCTAGTTTTGTTTCTTTTTGCTTTGATTTCAATAAGCACATTTTATTTACAGACATTCATGCTCACATTTAGCACATCCTTTAACAGGCTTTTTAGCATTTATTATGAAACATCATGTTCTGACTGGATGACATTATTGTTTTCTCCTGCACGGCATGTCTCTAAGTAAAAACTTTACAGTTCCGTGTTTATGTTGTCATTTCTAGTTGGTATCTACCACTTCTAATTGGTATCAAATGTACTAACTGGAATAACCTGCTAATAACTTGTAACGTTTAAACATTGTGGTCAGAGGACTAAAGCTATGAATCAGTTGATAGTACCACCATGGAAAGCACATAACCACAGTGATATGGGTGGGGTGGGTGTGGGAGAGACCGTCTCCACCGTCTCATTTGATTCACTCAGGGCAGAAGCTTTGGTTAAATGAAACAGTGACTAAATGACATGCAGATGTAAAGACAGGAGCTACGGGTCAGAATCTCAGGAGAAAAATCTCCTGATTTTACTTTCAGTCTGCCATCTTCTCTCAACTCCGCTTGCTGGGTTCCAGCAAAGACCAAAAGACCCGATTCCAGTCCTCGCTCTACATTTTCCGTTTGTATTCTCCATGCATGCTGGTTTACAATAAGTTTTTTGATAGGCCAATTAGGTTGTTTGCATATTTATGTACATATTTAATTTTTAAACCTTTTGTACACACCTTTGAAACAGGAACACGTAAGTGTAGTTTTTCTATAACGTTCCACAACTTCAGACTAATTAAAAAGCTGAGTGGTTTTCCTCTCCCTAGAGCTGTGATCCGTTCAAGGAGCTTGTAACTGGTTAATTGTACTGGGCGCTCGACTCGAGCACTGGCACTTGGCGTGGTGCGTAACCAAACAGCGCCCCCTCTCCGTCTGGGCCCTCCACCCACCCAACCCTCCCCCTCCACCTGCTCTTACCACTCTGCACGTTGAGTACGTGGTGTTTGTCCACGGTCCATCCACCCAAGTCTGAAGCCATCTTCTCAAAGCCCTGTATCAGTGCACTCCTCCTCTCCCACAGAACAAAGCCCGGGCAGGATTCGTACTCATATCCCACAGACACTGCGCGCATTCACACACACACAAATACACACACACACACACACACAAATACAAAACACAAACACAGCTGTGTCAGATGGCCCCGCTGGCAAGACGACTAACGCCTCAGAGCTCGGTCGCGGGCACATCTACACGTCGAGATTCTCGCTCATCTGGGCCCACACAGAGGCTCCCGGCAGCTCCACCGCCCTCGCCCGCCCTCGCCCGCCCTCGCCAAGCGCTCCCCGTATCGACGGTGTCGTGATTAATGTCGGGATTAATGGAGCTTTAACGTCCAGTAAAACTGCACGCTGCGGCCGAGGCGCTGATCTGGGGCCAGTCCTCCACTCCCACCTTGGTGCCTCTGTGCCCTGTTCCCTAGTTACCACAGGTCTTTACAGACGTCATCCTTTCCTGGAAGGTCATATAAAATTCATTCTTAATGATTTGACCGGGGAACTAATTGTTATGAATGAAAGTCCAGCAGGGAGGGACTATGAGTAACCAGCCCTTAACGGCCCTCACACGGCTCGATTAATCAGCACCACAAAATTAAAGGAGAAAACACGGTAATAAATAAATAAATAAATAAATAAATAGATGAAAAACGTGGGGAATAGGAGTGAAAACAACAAGAAATGAAAATAAATGGGACTTTCCACCTGGTAAGTCTGAAAGAAAATAATGGCTGTTATGACTACTATGATTCACATTCATTATGACTACTAGAGTCACTGTTAACATCCTCTGCAGAATTAGGTCATTCTATACAAGATTTTGTGTGTGTGTGTGTGTGTGTGTGTGTGTGTGAAAAGGATGAGAAAAGCTACGCTAGAGACCAGAGGTGGGAATGGAGGCTAGTGGGGACAGGGAGATATGAGAGTGAGTGCAGGAGGAAGAGAGAGATTGAGAGAACAAGAAACAAAACCCACTGAATGACAGGAAGGAAGAAGAGAGCGACAGATAAGAATGAAGAGAATAACAGTACAGGAGAGAGAGAGAGAGAGAGAGAGAGAGAGAGAGCACGTGCGAGCGAGAGACTGACATAGCAAAGAAAGCAAGTGACATGTGGGGAGAGCCCACTCTCCAGCACATGCACAGAGAGGCCACTCTTGAACTTTGGCTGCGGGATTATATTGGATTTCTATAAACACGCCAGAAAACCCCTTGAAGGACTTCAGACTAATTGAAGTGTGAGGTGCAGTGTGAGGCTCAAGCCCGTGATACACCCGCTCCGGCCCAGATATCAACTCGGCGCCGTGAAGATGGGTTAATTACATGCTATAGGGCGGCATATTGAATTCATCCTTCAGGAGAAAACATGAAAGAACTGTGATGAGCAGAGCGGCGGAGCAATCAGAAGAACCCCCCCACCCGACTCTCCATACCCCACCCGACTCCTCCTCCTCCTCCTCCCAGCCAGCTGATCCCGTGAGGCCTGTCGCTACAATCAGAGGAGAGGCACTTTAAAACGCTCATTATGGCACATGTTAAGCATCGCATGAATATGGGGCTCCACTTAGGGCTTCGATACCGATTTTCCTCTCACACCTCGGGCTGGGCAGCAAAGACCCGGCCGGCGTGAGGAAAATGAGCTACTTGTGGATCGTGATGCCCGATCAGCCCCATCCTCCCTCCCTCCCCTACCTCCGCCCCCTACTCCACCAATACCTCCATCACCGAAAGAATGGAGCTGAAAGATAACAGAAGTCTGCTAAGGAATGGAGAGAGAGGCTTCAACAGCGGCTGGCGCTGGTTCCATACCGACGGCCCTTTTTTGCTGCATGATCGTCGGCCACGATCGTCAGCCAAAGAATAACCGGTGGATTCAGACAGCTTGTTGCATCATACTTTACCTGCAGCTTCTGTGAGGTCCCACACCTCCTGTCCGTAGATGTCCGTCTTGTTCCAGGCCAGGACGTAGACGAGGGCCGCGGCGGCCGGGTACCACTTCTGGTAGCGCCTGCCCTCCACGTCGACCACCACGTGCACCTTGCTGAGGCCGGTGGGCACGACGGCGTGCGTGAGCACCACACGGAGCTGCGACTGGTAGCCGGAGGCGCGCGTGCTGAGGTAGTTGAGCTTCACGAAGCTTCCCGGCACGGAGATCTCCTCCTGGACAGCCTGCGGGCGAGACGGCGGGTCACGTGAGAGAAGACGAGGCGCTCACGTGGGGCTCGGGCAACGTCGAGCCCACCACCGAACATGCCGCTCCGCACGAGCCCCACGTGAGCCCTAAGGGGCTTTGGGGAGCACGAATCGTCCACCGAACGGAGCCGTTGAGTTGGACCCCTCTGCTTTGGCATGGGGTGAGCTGTGATCTGCTGCCAATGGAGTGGATTATGAGAAGAAAGCAGGAGTTTTAGGCCATTTTGGGATTCTAATCACAGCCTCAGATGAAAGGATTTTGGAAGGTAAAACAGATTTTGGGTGCTGACGTAACCCTGGTTCTTGACAGGTCATCATTTCCTCTTTATTTGTGTTAGCATTTAGCCAGATAATTATTGTAAAGCCATGAAATGAATTAGGAGCCATGTGACAACAACCAGATTGCTTCAAATTGCTCAGAACTGTAAACAACTCTATATATAATCTCATCAATCTTGCACGCCAATTAATTTTTTATTTCTCTTTTAACGCGTGACCAAATAAGTGACCTTATATGTAAGGTTAATTAGCCCATAGTCTTGGCAGATCACAGCTTGACGAATGTTGTCATGAAACCAGACTGGCTGGAAAAACCGAAGTGCGCGTGCTTGAATGAACTGTAAACACTGGAATGCAGCTTTCTGTCGTTCTACCCTCACTGTAAGAGTGAGAAGTGCAACAAACTGACCTTAAGCAAAGTTCAGGCCCCATGTAAACGTGATCGAATTCTACCTGCAGCTCCGGGATGACGGGTCCTCGAAGGGAGCACTCCCCAGCGTATCGGGTGAGGGGAGAGGGGAGGACGATGGGACAGGGGCTGACGAAGTTCTTCACGTCGCACGAAGGGGGTGTGAGCTCCACTCGGGCCAGAACCACCGTGTCCAGAACCAGGAAGTTGTTCCAGGGCAGCCAGACGGCGCGTCTCTGCGTGAGGAAAGGCGGGCGCTGGAAGACCAGGGTCACGGCAACGGCCCCCACCGCCACCAGGTCGAAACTGGAAGACCAGGGAAGAGACGCTGACAATCAAAGCCGTTTTTGACTCCCTGGCTGCGAGAGAATAATGAGTTATTTCGTCGCAGCACGAGTTGATTGTTTCATTAAAAAAAAACTTCTCACGTGTACCTGCCGTCCTGACGACTGACGGTGTAGCCGAACTCTGGGTGCTGGAGGAAGGTGACGTTGACCCCCACCAGAGGACTTCCATCAACCGCCACCACCTGACCCCGCACCACAGCTGCCCGACTACGGCAAAAACCACAGGGAAGAGTTAGCGCTCCGCGGATGCCAGAACTGGGTCCCGACACGCTATCATTTTCAGAAAACACCGCCGCTGTCTGCTATTTTCCTGTTTATCAGTTTCATTCGTTCACTTCACAAAAGCAAGGTCACGCTGCGAACTGAAAATGTACAACACTCCACATGAGCTGCTTCGGGTTGTGCTGGCAAATACTGAGTTACAGAACATGGAGCAGAAAAAAGAACTAAAACAAAACTAAACAAAAAACCCAAAACACTGTCAGTTTTTTTTTTTTTTTTAGAACCATGTCCTTTAACCCTCAGACATGGCAGGTACTCGCGCTAATCTTTTATATAGTAATGAGGCAGAGGCAGCGCGACACGACTGAGGCAAAACCAAGCGAACCTAACTGAGCAAAAATGAAAGGAAAGAAGAAATGTTTGACACCTTTTATGCCTTCTTCCACGCTTGATAGACTTCCCATTTGAATAAAAAAGGAACAAAATTGTGCGCTTAATAAACGATATTGAGATTAAAAACCCATTCGAGGCCCGAACGGAACATGACGAATGTCGTAATAGCATGAGGGGAGCGAGGGAGGAGTGTTTCTGGCTGAAACTGAGGAGACTCGCAGGGAAAACGGCCATGGGCCCCTGGACTGCCTGCGCGCCTGCCGTTTGTCAACGCGAGGCCGAGCGGGTCTCGCTGTGGCCCATATGTCGCTGAGCTTAATGCCCGTCCGCGGCTCGGGCCGCACGGACTCCCCTCGTCGAATCTGACCTCCAGCAGTAAGGACCTTCAAAGTCTAATGACTTCGGAAGCTCAAGCACTTAAACCACGGCAAGATTTACAGGCTTGGAAAATCTAGATTTCCGACCTCGTTTAAGTTTCTTGCTCATTCGTTTTACCCTTGCCCTCAGTCCCTGGTGCTCGACCCCTCCCTGCTCGAAACGTTAGGCCCCTCCCTGCTCGAAACGTTAGGCCCCTCCCTGCTCGAAACGTTAGGCCCCTCCCTGCTCGAAACGCTCGACCCCTCCCTGCTCGAAACGTTAGGCTCCTCCCTGCTCGAAACGCTCGACCCCTCCCTGCCTGGAACACTCAGCCTCTGCTCCACACCATAAAACACCCAGTCACCACCTCACCTCCTCACTTTAAGATATTAATAACGACTCCTGCTCATTAATGTCTTTTCAGACAAATCAGACAAACTGAAAGAACAAGAAAAAAAAAAAAACACGAAAATAAGTTAAAAACAACTAGAAAAAGCATCAAGAAAGCAGTGGACTAAAACGATGATGTGTGCGCTTGAGAAAGACACTGGAGGTATAGAAGAAGGCGAGTGTCAGGCGAGCATTAAGTGGTGGTTCCACAGACCAGACAGGGTGGTACACTCACTCCTGGATAGATGTGTGAGAGCTTCTCTGAGCCACTGCACACAACAATTTGTTACTCATGTGTCACATGCCATCATTGATTTTCCTGTGTAACACAGGTCATTTAATTAATTTATTTGTTTATTCGTTAGTGTGTGGGGTGGGTTTGTGGCCGGGGTGGGTGTGTGGGGGTGTTTGGATGCTATTTATCAAACTAGGAGAGAAAGGTATCTCCCCCTCCTCTCTGGTCTGTTTTAAATAGGACCCTGCACCATTTTTCTCCATTCAGAGGCTGAACGAAATTTACGGTGACGTTTTTACACTCAATACAGCGCAAGGCCTCATAAAGCATAAATATGTAACAAACAATCTGACTTTATATGATTACATCTTGATAGGCATAAAAGCAGAGACAAACACAGACAGCTGGGGTGGGGGAGGGGGGGTGCGATACTCTCGCGGGCATGCGCCCACCTGCCATCAAAGGGAACGTCTCCGTGCAGAGTGTGGGTGCCCGCCTTGCCCAGGAGGAAGCGGACGCGCTGGAAGAAGGAGTGCATGGTGGGCGGGGAGGCGGGTTCAGGAGGGCCAGGGCTCTCCTGGAGCAGGGCGAGAGGGTCAGGAGAACCCTGACAAAGGGGTTTATTACTACAGCTCCCCTGCTGACAGCAGTCTGGATCCATGCAGTCCACCAGGCCGTCTGAAACACACACACACACACACACACACACACACACACACACACACACACACCACACACACACACACAAAGGAATTATCAGGGCCTAGTCCAATGCTTGGCCAACCTATGCTTGGTCTGATAATCACTTCCACTACTGGCCGAAACGTTCTTGTTCTGTGTTCTCCTAACAAAATGACTCCTTTTTGGATATCTGAGGAAAATGAAACACCGGTGGGGGAGGGGGGGAGGGGTTTTGCTGGAGGGTGGCAAAGATTTTCCTCTTAAGGTAGAGGCTCAAAGCATCTGCCGCTAACCAAAGCTTCTTTTGGAGTCAGGGACTGCATTTACATGATCATTATCTAAATTCGAGCAGGTGGCATTCTCTGGTGTTAGCAGAGGATTCGACCTTATGTCTGGGTTTGGTCTAAAAGTGCTTATTTTCTTCGGTCTCCCAAATAGATTTTTCCTGACCTTAGCATGAAGCATTTGTGTCTGAATAAGAAGGTGATAGCATCCATAAAAATGGCAGGGTATTTCCATAACAGTTTTATATATACACCTCCTGCACCTATCCACAGGCCCCACAGTACGAACGGTGCTGACATTTCTAGCTAACCACAGCATTACTATAAACGCTTGTAGGAAAAAAATAAAAAAAAGACACCCTCTTGGAATACAGGGAACAATAGCTCTTGTCTGTGTTATAATGACCTATTTAAGGCCGTATTAACAATATTGTGATCCTGCCGGCCATGTGATCTGTTACTGCTCGGGTCTCTGAGTCCTTGTTGCTATGAGATAAAGAAGCTGTAAAGAGTGGATGAACCGAAGTAGTTCCATTCAAGGTCACCCCCTCCTAAGGGCGCAAACAATTACACACCACCAGGAACCACATTTGACTTGTAAATATCCGCAGTCGTGTTTTCACTCCGAGTAATACTGCAACAGTCACCTCTTATAAATACCAAGGTAACTGGTTCTGAAACAGGAAGGATCTATGAGGTATTCAGTTTACACGTGTCTGCTCCCTGGACCAGGTTGGTTTCAAGCAACTGATTTTTCCACCATGGGAAAACAACTTTGAAAGGAAGAGCTGAAATATATCAGATTAGCATAAATGCTTGAATACAAACTCTCACTTATGGTCACTACCTTGTCATATAAATTCTGGACATATAAATGTAAATAACATTTTCGGTTTCAAATTCACATGCATAATTATGGTTATTATTAAGATCTTGCTCACTACTTCAAAACTACAAACTGCATGATCAAAAAAAAAACATTCTTCAGGCACTTAAAAAAAAAAAAATCGAAATACTTTTAGATTGGACTTTTAGACATATTTTTTGTTGTTGATGTTTTCCCCATCATTCAAAGTCATTACATACACATACGTGTTTTACTTCGGTTATAAACCTGACCTTGGAAGGTAGTGCAGAAGTGTCTTCGTTTCTTCAGAGGCCATTAACTGTGCTCTAACTTCATTATGTTGGCCCCTCACCCCAACTGAAAACTCTTTGATTGTCATCTGTTTCCCTAAGGCTGGATCCTAATGATGCCTCATTCAGAATATAAATGCTACTTTTAATGAGCACATGGTCAGACCCAGATACAAATACGAGTTAGTCTTTGATTTTCACTCCAGACGCATGTAATTGAAAAGAACTCACTTACCCTCCCCTGCCACCCCCATCAGATAACGTCTAGCTACCTCAAACAAGCACATGAAAGTGGAGCACATGAAGATGATGTATACGATATATCAATTAGCCCTGAGATCTGAGTACTACTGAAAGTGCTTTGAATTTGCTACTGTGTGACCTTCATCTCCACAGCCTCCTTACTTTATAAAACCGCGTCCGGCAAAACCAAAAGGTTCTAATAGCACAGAACAGGGCTCGCCAGGTGAAGCTCTAAAGGCCAAGAGAGAGAGAGAGAGAGAGAGAGAGAGAGGGGGCGAGCGAGAAGGAGACGGATGGAGAAGTTTCCAGCATTTTCCGCGACTAAACATTTCGCCGGTAACGCTCACGATGTGGCATGTTCCGCCAACGCCGTGAACAGCCCCCCTTACCCCATCCTGCCCGTGCCATCCCCTCTCCTCTCCTCCCCTCTCCTCCCCTCCACTCCCCTCTCCTCCCCTCTCCTCCCCTCCTCAGGTCCCAGTCTTCCGAGGGGCTGCGGACTCTTTGGTGGGAGCAATTAAACCATTTAAAGATCATTTTGGGACAGATGGTTTGGGAGATGTGCTGGAGGACATGAACCCAAACATTTGGAAAAAGCAAATAGAAGAAGAGCATGCAGTTCATGCTTTGATCAGGCTAGTCAGTGAACACCAGGGACAGGTAAAACAAAACAAAACACCTAAACACTCTGCAGTATAATGGATAACTGCATTTTCATCTTATCAGTGCATCTATATTGGTTTATATGAACATTTATCTTCCACTTTTGTTGACAATATTTAACTTTTCATGAAGGTCTCTCTTGTGGCTCTGGGCCCACTCACTAATTTAGCACTGGCTGTTAGACTAGATCCTGACATCCCTCAGAAGCTCAAAGATTTGTACATCATGGGTGGTAATATGGAAGGTAGGAAGATCCCAGCTCTAAATCTGCTAGAATTAGCTAGACTCCATCTAACCAGTATTTGCCTTTGCAGGCAAAGGAAATGTGATGCCTTGCGCAGAGTTTAATTTCTTTATGGATCCTGAGTCTGCTTACATAGTCTTAGAGGAATACCTGTGCTCCACTCACATAGCCACCTGGGAGTTTACCTGTAGACACAAGCTCTCTTGGGTAAGATTCAAATAGCTTTACCAGTATAAAAAGTTAATCGCTGTGAGTTTATTTAGAAGACTAGCAGTTTTACATACTTTAATCCTTGTCCTTAATTTACGGTTTATTTTCTCTAAATAAATCTTTTAGAAAAGATTTCAGAAAGATGCTATTTACAATAAACAAAATATTTCTTCACTGAGATTATCTGATGAATGAGACTGGCTGTTCCTACTTGGTTTAGGAATTTTTTGATGAGTTGACCAACCAGGACACAGCAGCTTCCCGATTTATGAAGACAATCACCTCCAAGTGTTGGGCCTTCTCCAGGGAGCCGGGAGCTACAACCAAAGATGTGCTGTTTGGGTCAGGGTTTGTGTCGTATGACGCGTACGCTGTGGCTGCCTGTGTGGACAGCAGCGTGATTACAGAGAGCGTGGAGTGCGCTGTCCGGGTGGAGACCCAGGGAGAGCTGGGCAGGGGGCTGATGGCCCTGGACCCCACCTGCCGTCTGAATAAGAAACACCGTGTGTCTGTGATGAAGTCATGTGACCTTCACAAGTTCAGCGCCATGCTCATGGCTTCCTTGAAACTTCCCTGAGGAGCTCAGTGTGAGCTCTGTGGCAGGACTGATGAATGCACTAAGCATATCTTCTATATTGTCACAGTATGGTACATCCTTTGCCTATACATCTACTCTATGTTGGGCACAGATGTTATTATTGGTCCTGTTTTTCATAGTTACACGTTATTTTGTTAAATTATAGTCCTGAAGGAACAATTTCATTTCACTGCATACTTTTATATCACTGAAATGACAATAAAAAGCCTTTTGATTCTTCAATGTTAAGTGGAAAATCAACTTTGAAGTTTAAATAACTAAGTGGACCCATGATTAGCTTCATGATGCATTTAGTTTACTGGGGATCTACACTGGAGATCAAAATTAGAGAACAATGTATGAACACTTGGCTTTTCAGAAATAAAGTAAATCTACATTGATCAACATTTGAAGGATTTTTTTGTAAGGGCTACACCATGCCATTAGAACAGCGTTTTTACAAAATAAGCAAAGTATATCACCATGAAACCTTTACAACAAAACGTGATGATCAAAGTTAGAGAACAGCAATGACTGTAGCACAGAGAAAGATTACAACAGTCAGTAATTTCATTTCATTGTTTCAATGTTTTCAGTTTCAAGGAACTGCTTTATCCATTTAGCCGTGTGACGGGGAGCATTGTACTGCATGAAAAGTGCTGGCTTTAAACTACTGCTATTTCACTCCTGTTAGGATCATTTACATATGACTACACACACTGACCTTGACATTTAGGAAACTGTGTGTTATTCTCTAATTTTCTCCAGTGTATTAGCATGTACCAAAATTCTCAGTAAATATTCCCACTACTCTCAAAGCAAACCCACTATATCATTGCTTTACTGTATTGTGCATCTTCAGGTTTGATTTGCTAACAAACGTCTCTCACGATTTCCAGTTGTATCCATTCACTTCCAAAACATACTGATGATGCATGAGGCCAAATGCTCTGAGAACACGTTACACAACTTATCAGATTTTAGCTGGTAGACTAAATTCTTGAGCCTGATTTTGGTCCTAAAAACAGATCATTCTAACCTTGCACTCAGGTGATGTGCAGTCTTTGTTAAAATGGTAATGCCAAGAACATATTCGTTAAAACTCAACAGTGAAATCTTACGTTCAGGCTAAGAATAAAATAAAAAATTGAGTACTGGTCAGATTTTAATGTTGAAAAGATACAGATCATTTAACTTTTATTGCGTTTTTTGCTGATATACCTTACATTTTGATGCATTTTAGTTAATACATATTTTCAACTTGTACACATTACTGTAATTGTAATATATTGGGCTTCTCTACCGTGTGTAGCAGGTTGATTGTGAACTTTAACTGAAGTCACTGCTAATGGAGCGTCAGCATGTGGCAGCCTACACAGAAAAATCCCCCAGTTTGTCCAGGCTGGAAGGCATAAATTCCAAGCCAAACTAATTACCCGTATCAACTATTCATGCCACACACTTTCAGTGAGTGTTGAATGTCCTGTAAAACAACCAATAAAAACTCAAGATTTTGAGTTTCTTCTTAAATTTCCAATGTGTTCGTTTGTTTTACATCATAAATTGTGTTATGCTGATCTGAAAGGTCCCAGGTGGAAGCAGTGGTGTAGTTTCACCCAGTAGAACAGTGCCACATGACCAGTAATGGCGTGGGGTTCAGTGTGAGGGAGCAGGGGCCTAGGCATTATGCACTTTGCCCAAGGGCAGAAAGGCAGACTGGTAATATCCAGGACACTGATACTAGACACCCTCCGTCTCACAAGCCTTCAGTTTCAGACGTCAGGCTTGCCTCTCCATCCAGGCTCCCTCTCTGGTGCATTTGAAAAGAACTATGATTCATTTTCACATGCTTTCGAATAGTTTTTAATGTACTTTGTAAACATTGTTGTGGAAGAATTAAAAAGGGAAAAACCAGTAGATATTGCTGCCTGATATGTTTTATTTGAACCAATGATGTCCCACTCAAGGTGACAAATGAACCATATACAGAATAAACTCCAAACCTTCATTCAATAATGTTCAGCTCGTTTAGACATTACATTAAAATCCAATTTAAACAAGGTTTTTTGTTTTTTTTTACTTTAACCAGAACCCATTAAAAAAAAAAAAAAAAAAAAAAAAAGTTAAACTTCAAATCCTGAATGCACTCATGATTTGGCATTGTCTATAAAACAGTGGGCAACGAATTCTGCAAATGCAGATAATGCTGTAATAACTGTCTTAATGAATCCTCTATGATCATACTCCACATCTCTGGAAATAAACAGGTTTGGCCAAATATGTTCTAAAATGAAGAAACTCCAGGGCCCATTTCTTTTTAAGAATGGGATTTAACACAAAGTGCTTAATTAACAGTTGGGTAACACTGCACTTTAAACCATACAGTAACACTGGGGCCACACAGCCTACTTCAGTTCCAAAAATGAACACAGTATTACTCAAAAAAAAGGGGAACTTCTAAAATGCTTTAAAAAAGGCACCCTTACAAGGGCAATGTCATTCTTTTGACCAATTCTTTTAATCACTGAGTTGATGCAATTAAAACTGCCTTAAATAAGGCTTATGTATTACACCCCCTCAAAAACAAAGAATTTTATTAGCTATGACTTGAACGTGGAGGTGGAAATTGGAAATGTGAACAAACCAATTCATAGTTAAATCTTAATTTCTCCAAGTAAAATTATAGCTGCATACCTAGTGTTTAATGATGAAAAGAAAGATTTTCTAAGAACAGAAACCATGGAGATTGTTTTGCTGTTTTGTTTTGAGGGCCGTTCCTTTGGGACAGTACGTCTTCTCAGTTACTGTTGTTGTTGTCAGGGTTGTTGGGCCAGGGCTCGGAATTCCAGCGGTTCAGTGTCGGCGGCCACATGCTCCAGGGGTTGTAGGTGTGGCCTATGTCTGTGGGAGCCGGAGTGGGCGGAGCGGTGTGGCTCACCAGGTCAGTGAGGTTGGTGGAGTGCAAGGTGGAGTCTGCACCCGTTGACCAGATAGAGCTGCTGAAGGGCAGACTAGGCGACCAGGGGTTACGCGATTTCCCCAGGATGGACTGTGGAGACAGAGACAGGTTAAAATCTGGTCTGGATAAGTCCTATTTTGAGGGATAACAAGTTTACATCAACAGCATGGACAGTGATTAGTGTCTTGGTCAGAAAGGCTCTTACAGCTGTTGGAGTGGTTGGGGAGCCAGTGCTGGTAGGCCAAGGGTTGGAACGTTCTGAGTCCCAGATGGATGATGACACGGAGGGATACTCTGGCCAGCCTGGCTGAGGATCTGCCATGCCACTCTTGGGCACAGTCATGCCACTGAAAACTGAACACACACACACACACACACACACACACAATTGGTATTCTGATGCACACCAGCTGAGACTGTAGACTAGCTATGTGGGTTTGTGTATATACCTCCAGATAAATTGAGAGGATTGTTCAGCCCAAATGCAGAGAAAGAGTTGAGGGACGAGTACCCAGGGCTGCTAACGTTTTCAACAGGACTCCATAACCCAGAACTATTAAGAACACCAACATTTCAATGTACACAAATATGAACTTTTTTTTTTTCTCCTCAGTAACTTTGCACGAAATCAGTAACTTGCCTATCAGAGCCATCATCACTTTCCACTGATGTCATCTGAGGTCCGGCCAGCTTCCCAAGACCTTCACTCTTACCTGAGCCACTACCACCTACGAAGGCACACAAGCACACATTTAACTCACAGGTAAAGATTGTAACACACAAACTTTGGCATGGGCTTATTCTTTAGCAAGTTTTACGCACCAGGGCTTTTGTCATAGCCAGCAGCCACTGCTGCAAAGGTAGGATTTCCATTTTTCCCAGGTAGAGATGTAGACTTGGTCAGCTTATTACCTGGAGCTTTCTTTGAATTCAACTCACTATTAAAAGAGGATAATAAAACAATCAAACAAAATCAGAGACTTTTCAAGAGCCTTCAAAATGTGTGGGAGTGAGAGAGAGAGAGAGAGAGAGAGAGACCTGGTGTTGAGCACACTACTGTAGCTTCCACGGGTCCCCAAGGTTGGAGAGGTGGGGGGAGGGGAGCAAGCTCTAGAAATAGCTGAGATTGGTCTCTTCAGAAATGAATCTGCATTCATGGTCTGTAAAGATATCTGCTGCAGACTGTCTGCTTCTAATAGGAGAGAAGAAACAGAAATGTACTTGGCTATAAAATAAAATGGACAGCGCCCATGCCGTAAGGTGATATACACAGTGGTAATCTGAATGTGTAAGGCAGAAGTGTAAACTAATTTACGAGTGCTTTCTCTGATGGGAACATCCCATTCCGGAGGGGGTGACTCCTTCTCTCCTTCTGAGCCACTGCTGAAGTCTTGCATGAAGCCGTTGTTAATGAACTTCGCCAACGGTAACGGACGTCCATCCTCCAGCTTTCCACCAGGCACTGGAGGAAGAGGGCTCACAGTTAGAACCACAGACGTTCAACGACCAACAAGCTAAAGACCACCCAACTTACACTCACGTCTCTGTTTTGGTGGGGGTCTTGGTTTAGGAACGCTGGGAGGCCCCGTGTTGAGCATCGTTTTGGGGAATGTTTTACGTTGCTTATTTTCTAATGGAGTCACATAGGGGAGCTCCAGAGAACTAAAAAGAACATGGTAACAGTGAGAACAAATGAGCAAAATGCACATCTCAAGCAATAGTTAGTGAGTCCATCATGATGACTGATTACAAGACAGAACTTAAAAGATATTGAGCTTCAGAGTTAATTTCATGTCGGATCATTTGCTAGAATTACAGATGCACTTAAATACAAGACGGGTTGATATTCTGATATGCTTCAAAACCAGAAGAAAGTGCTTTGAACCTGGACTTCTCCACTTGATTCTCTTTCTTTGTGGTTGACTGTTTCTTGGTTTTGGGTTTTGTAGGGGAGGGAGGGAGTTCCTCTCGTTCTTTCTCCACCATGACTGTCCTTACCTTTTTCTTCACTGGTTCCTGTTTAAAACCACAACACAACACAAGCTCTGTGATCCACGAACACATTTTATGCCTTTACTTATGTGTAGTTCAGAGGGTATTAGTTTCTAATGCATCGTGAATGTAAATGACTGTTTGTGTGTGTACCTCTTTTATAATAGGCTCTGTGTCTGGGTTGGACGTTTCGGTGGTAGTGGATGAACTGTCATCGTTATCTGCCAGTGCCTCTTTTAACTCCTCTGGCTGGGGTTTTCCCTTTGCTTTTTTCTCTCTCTCTTCTTTCTTTTTCTGAGCCTTTGTTTTACTTTTCACTTTCCCTTTTGATTCTAGCACTGCAGACACAAAGAAAGTACCTTGGTCACAACCAAACATATGTTCTCTTGGTCTCCAACTAAGAAATTACAGCGTGTTCATTTTTTTTTCTGTGCCTACGTCCTGTTCTGTATTACCTTTAATTTGTGAAGACTGCTGTAGATTTGATTCTGAGAAAGTACTGATGCCAGGGGACTCAGGGCGGTCCAAATCTTTGTCCATAGCTACCAGGAGTCTGTTGTAGTCCTGTTCATCTATACTGTGGACCTTTGAGGGCTGCAACAGGTGCGAGGTGCCCAGGCTCTGGAGCCCTTCCAAGGGGCTGGAGATCGACTGGTGCTGTTGGTGTTTTGTGCTTCTTGTCCTGCGGTTGGTAAGCTGGGTAAGTGTTGGGCCATTGTCTTTAACAGGTTGGGAGGAAGAGGAGGAAGAGGAGGAGGAGGAGGCTTGCATAGATGTTGGGCGGCTTGAGCTGCCTCTGGACTTGCCGTCTCCCAGAACGTTACTGCCGTTGGAGTTGGAGTGTGGGCCACCTGGCCGACCGGTGGCCCGTCCACCCCCACCTGAGCCATATATTCCTCTAGTCGAGGACTGGTGCGTGTCAGCAAAATCGTTCAAGCTGTGTGAACGTTGCAAATGGTTAAACCGGTGGTCATGACTTTTAGATACGAGGAAAAGGATGTGCATCACAATACAATAAGCCAGCAAACTTACTTTGAATCACTTTGAATTCTTACAATATCCCTGAGATCAAATGGTTTTCCGGTCTCCATGGGAGAGTTGGATTCCACAGATAGGCGTCTCTTGAATGGCTCCCATATTCCCTGGGCTTCCAGGTAGGCGATGGCGATAACCAGGAGGAACATAGAACTACACAAACATAAGGCAGCACTGTGCTCAGTCTGTACACCATCATTATAAAAGAGCCACATCCAACCCGCTATTCACCAACAGTACAGAAGTTATTTTCCTGAAACAAAACAACTGCTGTAGCAGCTACATGTTAAAGACATGCTCAATGATAAACCTGCTTCATATTTCAGTTCTGGCCTGTGAGGGGCCCTGCAGTCTTCTAGATCTGGAGAAGAGCATGTTTATCAGTTCAGCAGTTTAGCATGAGAAGATTTTACAATATTCTCATTTTAACAGGATTTATTCATTTAGATAGCAGAATGTGCCAGTAACTGAGTGTCTATCAGCTGTCAATTACCAAACGAGTGGTAACTGCTGTACTGTACATGATGCTGTATCCAGTTTACCCAGTGCTGACCTCATAAACAGGGACACGATGATGTAGAGCTCCAGCTCCCAGCTGGGTGGAGGAATTGCTTCAGCACATGCTGCCAGCACGTGGTAGGGCAGGGAGGCATTGAGCGAGAACACAAACTCTGAGCCGCCTGCAGACACCAGCTTCAGCTCCCGGATGACTCGTGACGACGTGAAATCTGGTGTAAACCTGCGCCGAAAAAACATCCAGACAGAAAAAACACAGCTGGGTCTCTAAACATTCTAGCCCCAAACAAGCTCGACAACCAGGCCGACACGGATCAAAGAATTTAGCCAAAAAGAGTCGATAGCAGCTTTAACTAAACCAATGCTGGCAGTTTGTATAAATAAATAATTTCTTAACATCAGCAGGGAGCCTGCGATTTCTAGCACTCTCTCAGGCTCACTCGCAGAAGAGAGTTCAGCCTCCGTGAGCCTGCCAAGAGAGGCAATGCAGGCAAGACAGAGGGGCAATTCACATCCCCATAGAAGTCCGGGGGAATGGCACCACACGTGCAGCAGCCATGTTAGCGCCTTCAGGCACGGGACCACACTCACGTTTGATGTTTACTCATAGACTTACGCTTGGCTACACTACTGACACATTTTTCAGTATCGTAGGTTATAATCATGGACACATGGAGAGATGGAGGAAGATTTTCCAAAGGGATCCTCATGGTCCAAAAACAAACATTTTCAATGTTAAATCAAAATGAAGCAAGTAGCCTAGCAACCTCTTCCCTTACACGTTTTACCTCCTGTCCTTATAAACTATGTCACAAAAGTTCAGTCTAAAAACAACTGATAATGTAAGTTTGGCTCAATCAGTGCTGGTTTCATTTAATCGGTTAGATCTTGTTAGAAACAACATTTGTCTTTTCTGTAAGAAGTGGCTTCTTCACGTTTCCTTCCTGTATAAATAGTGCACTTGTCAGCTTGCTGTCTGGCTTTGCGCACAAGGGTTTGTTGGTTGAGGTCACAGCGTTTAAAAAACAGCTTGTTAGCTATCTTACAGTAGGCTGTTCACGTCTGCTGTAGAAATCAGTAGGTTATAGGTCTCACAGTGTCAAAGCGAACCATTAAAAGGGAACTGAAAGGAACTTCTCAAGGCTCAGTCTGTACATGAGCGGCACTGGTGAAGATAATTTATTGTGAAGTTGGTCTTCATACCGAGTTTTAGAAGACAAGAAAAAGCTAAATAAAGCCACATGTAAAGAAGACAGAGCAAGGTTGGAGGAAATGATGTTTCCTCTCTAATCCAAGAGGGGGAGCTGTTGCTTCTGCTGTTTCTCTGATCAAGCACCTTTGCTGTAGACACACTTCATACAATATATTTGTTGTTAACCTTTCAAGAAGGTCTTTCTCAGCCTTTCCCACTTACTTGCTAGTCTAATAAACCATAAATAAAAGCCTGGAATTTCCATAATAAAAGTGGTGATGTAAAAGCAACCAAGCAGGAGATCACTTCTCGCTCCACATCACAACGAATATCAGTGGGTACTCACAGTATAACGAGGTCTTTTGAAGTGTTTGGTTTAAGTGCAAATTCTTGACAGTTGAGAACTTTGAATCCATAGCCCTCGCAGGCAGTCCCACTTATATCCATGGATCGAATGTGAATAGGAAGGAGCCCTGTGTTCTCCAGCCTGAACGTCCTTCGTAGAGTAAAATTGGGTTCCTTGGGTTTGTCTATAAATAAACAAATGAAATGTTTTACATACTATACACACACACACACACACACACAAACAAAAAGTTCTTTTCCTTCACAATTTGATTCACTTCAGCATTTCAATTAAATTTTTCCCTTTTTTATAGCAGTTGTACTTGCCTTTACAGAAAAGCAGAAACAGAAACTAGATGTGTGAAATACTATCATGCAGTGACGGAGACCACAAAACATGGTGATGCGATGTTGTGTCTTACATAATCACAGAGGACATGGTATACAGCTATACATGTAAAAAAAAAAAAGACCATGTAAAAGGATGAAGGTAATCATTAAGTGGAGCAAAACTGAGAAATGCCAGGACGTCCTGTCAAGTTCTCCCCAGAGCCCTGGTAACGGCAGGTCATGTACGCGGAGACACACTCACTTTCGGAGCAGTCTTTTAGGAGTGTTTCAGTCATCTTAAACCTCAGGGAGCTGCCTGGTCCTGGGACCTTCCCTGCAAGCTTCAGGCTCTCTCTGGTACCCTGTCCATGTGCCATGATCAGCTCCACCACTGTGAGGTTGTTCCTGTTAAAGCAGCCACAGTCAAAATCAAAAACACACTCGTGCACAAGCATATCTAAAACATGATGCCAGCATTGATTTTTCCAAATATCTTACAGTTGGCTTAAGGCCCTACAGGTTCATCAGACCCTAAGACAAAGAACACTGCTCCTTTGTCCAACTAAGAGAAAACATACAGTAAATGTTAAATAAATCATCTTGATTTCTCTCTCTTGTATGCTGAACTGGCAAGCATTTATTTTTTCTCCTTCATGTCTTTTGTATAGTGTACCACATGATTTTCCAGAGCTAAACCCCCCCTCCAACAAAACCCAAAAAACACCACCACACACTGTCTAGTTTTCTGGCTCCAGGGCTTTGAAGGTATTTTGTGTTTGGTCACAGGCTGGGAAGAGGTGAAGCATTCAGACAGAGGAAACAGAGAAGAGGGGGAGGGCTTTCTCACCTGACCACGAGCAGGGTGGAGACACTGTGATTGCTGACAGGTGTGAACCTCACTCTGAGGGGTTTCGTCTCACCGGGCAGGAGCACCATGTTGAGGACAAAGGGGTGTGTTGGGCCCTCAACAAACCCCGCGGAACCCGTCACTGCAGACTAACACACAACATGCGGAGAGTCAGGAGCGCCCACCCATAGCAATCACAGCAATTGAATTATAAGCATTACATTCTTTACATGGTAGAAAAAGGGTAAACAAGCCAATTTTATGGAGTCACAAAACGTGTTACAAAGCAGAACAATTTTGATGATCAAATTAAACGTTAATATTAACTAGGTAATGCCATAAACCATCAGTGGAGGGCCACAGTAAGACATTCTGCAACACTCACTTGATTTCTTTGTACCTCAAATTCCAGTGTATTTATGTCCATGTTGGATAACTTACTCCTTGGGAATCTAGGAAAGACAGTTGACAGACCGGTCAAAACTAAACCGGAAATTTCAAGAACACTAAACTGAGCTACAGTGTTTGTGTGGTGTAAAAAAAAAAAAAAAAACACAAAAAAACACAAACAAAAATGCCATGCAAACATTTCGCAATCACTAGGTGGTGAGTACAGGACTGGGGGGAGTTACGGGGAAAATGGTGAGCAACTGTGAGCTGTCGAGGAACATAAATCATCCACGTTCTGTTTCCCAGTGCTTGGTCTTCATACTGGTACACTTCACCCAGCCAGAGTCTGGTCACATGACGACTACACTCCTCACATCACCACTGTCATAAGTACTTGGTCTGTTGTGTTAAAATGCATCAAACCAACATAAAATCTATAACTCAAGCTATAGGACGTCTACAAAAATCTAATTATCTATATATTCTATGGGTCTTTTTTGAGTATAAGAACTTCCGAGGTAATTACTCAGAAAATACACTTAGCAAAAACACTCACTGAGAGCATTTGCTAGTGAACCTGGTGCATTACCTGTCTTCTAGTAATCTTGTAAAGGCTGTAGGGATGGGGTACAGGGCAATGGGAAGAACTTGCACATAGACTGGAAGATCAGCTGGGTTTTCTAGGATGACCTCCTCCTCCTTATATTGAGAGAAGAAATGAGAAAACACACACACACACACACACACACACACACACACACACACACACACACACACAGTTAAATGATGCTTGTCAGAAATATCCAAATCAAACAGAATCTGCATGTAGGATTTGGGCGAATCACTGACATAGCAGATTATGTAAAAACTTGTACAACATGCACCGACACGTTAGGAAGCAAGATGGCTTCACAGAGTCAAACATGATAAACAGAAGTATCCTGGTGAACTTGTTCAAGATGACAACACGACAGCATCGTTAAGTCCCGTTTACTCCGTCACCAACTAAATATGATGGATTACAGCGGAACGGGATCGTTAGTAGCAGTCGCTTAAAACCTAGTTTAAATGTCTCTTCATCCCAATTTTAAAAGTAATTTCTGCACTGGTGTTATGATAATGTTACACCATTGGTCATCTAGCTAACATTGTCATTCAGCATTATTTTCCCCACGATGTTGCTAAAATACTAGTAATGATCTTAACCACATTACTCCACTGATAGAAACCGCATCAGCATTTGAGCTTTAAATCAAGCATTTAAATTCGGTTCAGGAAAAGGGTTCCTATGATGAGGTGATTAATCTATGTTACAGCAATCTACTGAACCTGAGAAGGTATCTGAGTGCATTCAATTATTATTATTATTATTATTATTATTATTTAGTTGCTACTGCAGAGAGCCTAGTCTAACCTAACCACACATATACTACATTCTTGTATAGGCAACTAAGTAAACTGGTGTAAACTAAGTAAACTGGTGTAAAAACCCTTGTAGTTTTTATTTTATATACGCATTTTTTGTGCAAAAATGAAACAATAAGTGCAGTTACATTAGAAGATACTAAAATCTTTACACGTTAACATGACTAATCTTTACACGTTAACATCACGTGGCTGGACATGAATCAAAAACACAGGTGCCAGAAAAAAAAAGAGGAAAAAAAGAAAGAAAGAAGGAAGGAAGAAAGAAAGAAGGAAGGAAGAAAGAGAGACAGACAGACAGACTGCACTTCAAAGAGAGACAGACAGACAGACAGCACTTCAAAGAGAGACAGACAGACAGACAGCACTTCAAAGAGAGACAGACAGACAGACAGCACTTCAAAGAGAGAC
>JAOYMR010000009.1:10503026-10514827 GCA_025802075.1 Tenebrosternarchus preto | reverse complement strand
AAAAAAACAAAAAACAAAAAACGGCCCTTTAGTCAATGATACAATAAATTATAGGCAAAAAAAAAAATAGACATGGTTGAAGAAGAGTATGTCTCAGTTCTGATGAACTGAGGTCTGCTGTAATCAACAGGACCTTGCATGTGGTTTCAAGGTTGGAATCTGGAAAGAAATTGAAAAAGCTCAAACATATGAGACATATTAAAAAGCAGACGTGTCCGTCTTAGAGACGGCGCAGTAGGACACAGTTTTGATGTGGAAGGCGATGCTTTTAATATCTGGTAAGTGCTCCTGTGAAATGCTGGAGTAATGCAGGATCTAATCGATGCGGCAAACATGCAAATTTTACATTTCTAATTCGCAGTGCACTCAGGTTGGCAGTAAACATTTATTAAGCTCGGCTTGAATAAAGATCTTAAAAGTGATTACCATCATCTGTCATTTTCTGACCTCTAAACAATGCTGAAAACCTTTTAATAAACTCTCAGCCGATTCACAATATGGATTGATGTGTATATATATATATCGGATCGATAGAGTAGTATTGTTGCCTAAATAATTGATGCATGTCACAATCAATGTATTGGTTCACCCCATTAAACAGAAGGTTGGATTAACTAACCTTAAAAAAACCCCTGCATGACGTCTTTAGTGGCGTATGCATACTCTCTTCAGTGAAGTTATTTAATCAGTAGTGTTGCAAATGAGGACCTCCACCACCCCCCCCCCCCTCTCTCTCTCTCAATCCATCTCAAACTTCTCCGCTACCTCAGTCCCCTTCATTACACCGGCTGTCTGAAGATTCTCCCGACAGCCTCTTCCAAGACTAATCTCAAACGAGGGCTTGACGAGCTCACCTAATTAGGCAAAATGTCCCACGGCCAAGCTTGCCTAGAGAATGGATTCCCATGCCCTCTCAACACCTGAAAGCTTGTAATGATGAATTTTAATACGCACCGGTATCGGAAGCCACAAGTACGAACATCCTTTGCAAGGCAATGCTTTACTATAAAAAAAATACAAATAAATAAATAAAGCCTTTCCTTTTAAGCCAAACACATGCAAATCAGTGTTGCAGGAGTCTATGCTGTGGTGGAATTAGCACCTGAGCCACATATTCAGCAAGCTGGTAAATCACAGGTGTGAACTATTTAATAAATTGTAATTAGGTCAGGTTTTGTCAGCCTGTCTGAGACTGCAGGGTTTTTCGAGGGGACTGGGAGAGGACAGGTGGAGAGGAGAGGAGCAGAAGAGGCCTTCTCCACGAGAGCTTGGAGGAAACCGCACTTCTGTGAATGCCGTGATACTATATGTTAGATTTTTATCTTTTTGGCAATCGATTGATCTCACCTGAGCCACTGCATTAAGTTTAGCTTTTTTTCCTCCTCATTCTTTAGGCAGTTTGGGTGGGGATGAGATATGAACATGGAGTCATTTCAAGGTAATAGCTTTTCTTGGGCAGTGTTCCACCTTTCCTGAGCTTGATAATTGGACTGAACGAAAACAAAAATTTTTTAGCCATGTACCAAATAAAAATCAAGCAGATGTGTTGAAAACAATAATGAAGGAAAGCAATTAAAATTAGAGCCAGTGTAAAAGATTTTTGTTACGGTAAATCAAAAATTCTGAATAGTTTAGCAAAGGGAATCACCCAGGCAGCCCGACTAAATAAATACATAAATAAATAAATATTTAGAAATTCATAAAAAGTCTAAGTAGGTGGTTTACACAAGACTTTGAAGATGGAGCTACAGTGCAAGGGTGTTGAGAAGAGGCACAGTTACACTACACTAAAAATAACAGCAATAAACTTTAAGGTCCAAGAAACAAAATATCCTGAACAGATGGAATATTCTTAAATCAGCAGGGGAATATATGTACATGCAGAAAGAAAAGTATGAATGGTATAAACACTGACGCTTGGTGCTTTGTGTGTGAAACATGGTGGAAGTAGATGGATTCACGGTCAGCCTCTGATAATGACTCATGTCATCTTTAATAATGATGTGACTACACTTATCGCCATTATACATGACCAAACATTCAGTTCCATGTAAATTTATGTTTATTTCTACCAATGCTAAACAAGGCTGAGCATGACTCATGAAACTAAAAGTTATTGCAGTTATTACATACAAGGAGTGTAATAACCACAAAAACTGAAATTATTGCAGTCATTACATGTGTGGCATATGACCAAATTTTCATTTTTACAATACCTTAATTTACATTTATTTCTTTCAGTAATAATTAAGGCTAAATCAAAGCTGACTTTTCTGTGGAAACCTACATAATGTGTTCCCAAAGTCATATTAACGGTGGCCTTACACATACATGAATAATGTGAAGAAAGGAAATGGAGATTGAGTACAAAGAGACCCAGAGTGAGAGCGAGAGAGATAAAAAATAATTTACTGCGGGAAGACGGCACGGAAAAAGAAGGTACCCCATTTTCAGGCGGTCAGAGGAACGAGACAATTGAGGTGATTCGTCTGCGGTGCCATTAACACGTCTCTAAAAACAGTGCCATCAGCAGCAGAGGAACCTGCACAGACTCAGGCGGTGTGCCACTAGCCCCGCCCACTGGCTTCACACACACACAAACACACACACACACACACACCATCGCACACATTCACGCCGGAGAACATGCAATCCCACCCACGCACACATGCGAAGTAACAGCCTCGTACCCACTCAGGCAGAGCTACTCACACGTACCCCCTGTTCACACCCGTGCTTCTCACACAGACATGATGCAAATAAACAACAAACAAAGAGTCTACACAGGAAAACAAAGAGGCAGATACACTGCACGTATAAACACCTCCAGCACACACAAACACTGTCTCTCCTTTTGGCATCGACAGGTAAAGCACTGCCTTCTTCTGTATTCAGCTGTGAAGGAAATCACTCCATCCATAAAGAATCATCATCATCCTCGTCATCATCATCATCATCTCAGTTAATTGTTGTGAAAACAGGTACATGTTTCTGGTACTCCTGGTTTTAGCCCTCAGCCCAGGTCAGGATACTCCATGGTAACTGTCCCCTGCACTCAGTACTCAGTACTCTCTTCTCCCTGCATGTCTTTGAGTGCTCTCAGAACTCAGTGGTCTTTTCTTTGAGTGCGTTCAGTACTCAGGAGCTTCTCCCCGCTGCATGTGTATGAGTGCACCAGTACTCAGTAGCCTCTTCTCCTAGCATGTGTAAGAGTGCACTCAGTACTCAGCAGCCTCTTCTCCCTGCTTGTGTATGAGTGTGTTCAGTACTCAGTAGCCTCTCTTCCCTGTGTGTGTATAAGTGCACTCAGTACTTAGTAATCTCTCCTCCTATTAGCCATTAAGGGATGCCCAATACTAATCCAAATTACATATGTATATGTTTATATAATAATTTTCATAGAAAGGCTTATCAGGAAATTAAAAGACAAACTTCAAACAAACACAGGGCCATCCCTACATCCCTCATGGCAGTTGCCACGGCGCTGCGAGCAGGTCCGGCCTACCTGTGTAACAGTCCGGTCCGGTCCAGTTGGGCTCACACACGCAGGTGCCGCTCTCCGGCATGAAGGTCCCGTGTCCCGAACACTGATCCTGACATGCAGGCATGGGGTCCTCGCAGCTCGCTCCTCCCCATCCGGCCGAACACAGGCACTCTCCCCGGATGCACACGCCACGGCCCGAGCATTGCGGATCCAGGCAGTCGACTGCGGTCGTCCCCGGAAACGAGAGGAGAGGAGACCGTTGCTACCGGCGTCGAACAGCAACGCCTACGGCAGGCTTTGTTTGGTAGTGATAGGCGTGTGTGCGCTCGTGAAATAACTCAGCAGCTGACAGCGTGGAAGAAAATGGATTTGTAGTTATTGCTGATACTATTGATACACCGAAGTGCGTCCAATGACAGTTTAATACAAAAAAAAAACCCCAAAAAAGAGCCTAACGCAGTACTGACACGTCGCAGAACACAAGGACATGTCTGTACTTTACACCCTTATAATCGCATTTTTGCAGTCTAAATGGTCTGCGCTGCTCATGCCTCTCAATAAAAATCTCTTCCCATTTTACGAGCTCAGGAGGCATGAAGGGAAAAAAAAAAAAAAAGGAATAAAGAGAAGAGCTGCGTCCGCGATGGCGTTCCGACGGAAGGACGGTTAACAAGGTACGCGGCAACGGTGTGGATAAAACCAGCCGGAACGCCCGCCCCATATATTAACCACACTCTCCGCATCGCCTACTGTATTCATGGACCAGTAAATCTATTCCATTTAGCCGGTGTAATTAGTCTGATACTCCTGGCTTTTATCGAAGGCCTGGTCTCATCAACTCAAGGTTACACGCGTTGCCGCGGGTTTCAGACAGGGCCGCTATTATCGCTGCCGAGAGTGGGCGTGTTCGACTGGAGGCCCATTGATTTTGTGTTGGGAGCCGGGAAGCGTCTGAGGACCCCGCATACAAACGGGCGAAAAACAACCCCGGGGCCGCGGAGTCGGCGGCTAGCTGCTCAGAGACAGGGGACAAGAGTCTGGTTAAGCAAGGTTGCAGGGAGGTGAGGAGGGAAACAGTGTTCTTTGCATCAGAGTAGCCGTGTTCGGCTCCGCTCCAAGAGACTGACAGAGAGCTGAAAGAATAGAGACCCCCTCCCCCTCCATCCCCGCCCCCCCCAAAAAAGCCACTAGCGCTGACGCTAACGCTAATACGCCGACGCTAAGGCTAATGGACTGGAATGTTAACACTAACTGTGCTAATATGGAGCGACAGCTAATGGCTATTATCTGGCCTTAGCCAAAGCAGACGCTAGCTGTTTCTTTTCCCCTATTTGACTTCATTCATTTGAACTGAATGAGGAGAATATGAGTAGTAATAAAATCACACAAATAAACAAACACACACACACACACACACACACACACACATCTTGATTAGACAATGTCCGTCATTTGATTGGATTACAGATGCACTGAAGCACTGGTTCACAGATGAGAATGTGTTATTGATTTGTGAAAGAGGCTGCAGTGGATAAGTGCCCCTTATGCTGTAAGGACCAACCAATGGATCCAGCCCTTCGTTTCTCACTCTTCTAATGACATACCTTTCATGTTAATTTAGCCTAATTACTGAATAAGTCAGTGTCATTAATGAACAATACGCTTTAAAATGAATAACCAAATAATATAAAAACCATCTCTATTTTGCCACCTTAAAAGAACAGCTTCCTTGCTAGCAGTCAGAGCTATGAGAAAAGTGGGATTTTTTTTTGTAGTATTCATATAGTATTTTTAATTGCAGGTTCTATCAAGGAGAGATCTCCCAGCAGACACAGAAGCTCGTACGTTCGCACGCTACACCCTCAAAATAGAGACGCATTTAGAGGAGACTCTCCTTTAAAAAGCTTCTGTTCACTGCAAGTCACATTAGCTCTCTCTCTGTGTCTCTCTCTGTCTTTTTTTTCCGTGTGGGTGGAGAGCGGGGTTGTATGTCCTTGCCTTGCTCGCAGTTGTTGCCCTTGTAGGTGGGGACGCAGATGCAGATGCCTTGGACGCACTCGCCGTGGTTGGAGCAGGTGGGGTCAACGCACTGGTCCTCCTGGATGCTGCACTCCGGGCCCTTCCAGCCCTCGTGACACGTGCAGCGGCCTTTCTCATACTCGCCATTCCCTCCACACAGCACCGGGCAGGTGTCTGAACCACGGCCCAAACAGAGGGAGTCAAAAAACAAGGTAGCCAGAGCTTAGCTTCCACAAACCAAATACAAAGACTAGTCCATCATTTAAGACTAAGATGCTTACATTTCCTTTGTACAGAATCCTACCTTACTGAAACACAGGCAGTCGTAGTGAAACTCACGCTGACACAGTATCACCTTGCCTTGCTAGACCAAGGAACAACCTTTACATTTTGTGTCTTTGATTAGTTTTGAACCATTTTCATTTTTTACAGCAAAATGACTTCTAGCACATAACTACTAAACTACTAGAGCGCAACTACTAAATGGCCAGGCTCGCTCGAAGCGCGCACACACCCGAGTAAATTGTTCCACGATCATAAATAGAAAGTTCCAGTAATACGAACAAGTGTGTGAGCAAGGCATTTAAAATGGCTACATCTGTCATGAAGGAAGCTACAAGACGTTGGGTTCCAGGAAACAGGTCTGCTGGGCACAACACGCTTCGGCACATGATCAGATCTGACTTTATTCACACGGGCATCAGTGCCGCGCTGCAGCCAGCTACACCTTTTCCATGTAACCGCGGCTGTCGGATCCTCGCCGGGCCGAGTTACTCTCGCCCTGTCACCGCCGTGTCCTCGCCTTGCCCTTGGCGACGCGCTCAAAACTCGGCGTCTCGCGGATCAAGTCGAGGAACCAGAAGAGAGCTTCCAACTTGTGCGCTGGACGTTCTTTTTCCCGGGGGGGTTGATTTCATCCTTGCCTCGTGTTTAATAAAAAGTCACGCCCTCCGCCGCTCCCCACGGACGTTCGGCAAAAACCGGCGTTCGTGCTGAATATGGAAACGCCACGTTCCAGTCACAGAGGCCCGAGCCGCGCTCTGCCGCGAACGTATTTAATCAATACTGATGCAAATTAGGATGCCGACTCTGTTTTTGCCCCTCCGTCTCTCTCTCTCTCTTTCTCTGCCTCTCTCCATCTCTATCTGTAGGTACCCCACTAAGCTCCACGCTCAGCGGAAATGTGTTAATCCTTGCTGTAGTTTTAATTTGCCCAGACACCACCTGAGCTGATTCTTGATTGAATCCCCCGCTCGGAGGGCTCCGAACACAGTGTGCAAACGGATGTTGGTAATAAGCTGGCTTTAGCTTCTACCCGCACTGTCGCTGTCAGGCTAGTGCAACCCAAGCCAGCCCGTTTCGTCAGCCGAGACACCCGAACCCCTAGACTGCTTGACGCCTTGTGTGCGCCTCTCTCTGTTCCCCCTCGAACCCTGGCGGTGCCAAAAAAAAAAAAAAAAAAAGGTCCAGGTTGGAGGTGAGAGTGGGGTCTTGGTGTCAAACTCTCATAAAGTCTGGCCTTGGATGCCCTTGCAAAGGTTATCCACCTGCCGTGGAGTTCTCCGGCACCGATCGGGTTGGAGCGGCGAAGCCGGAGTGGCACCGTTCCAGTCCGAGCCTGCCTGCCACACTCCGCGACACCCTTGGCAAGGCGCCACGCCGGCGCATTACGTTCGCCACGGTCATCCACAGGCCTGGAAGGTCTGTAGACTGGAAGGAGGTGCAGGAATCAAACCCGAGTAATAGAGGCTATAAGAAGTGGTGAATGACATCTCTGAGACTAGGAGGGGCAGCCAAAAGCGGCCTGATTTATTGGCTCTGTGCATTCCAGCCGAGCCCGTTTTAAAGTCTCTGAAGCCTATAATCATTTACAAGCATGACGATGAAGGGACTGAGGGAGAGACAAACGGACATGGAGAGCTCTCTCTCTCAGAGAGACACAGTGAGCTCTCTCTCAGAGAGACACAGAGACACAGAGAGCTCTCTCTCAGAGAGACACAGAGACACCTAGAGCTCTCTCTCCCAGAGACACAGTGAGCTCCCTCTCCCAGAGAGACACAGAGAGCTCTCTCCCAGAAAGACACAGAGAGCTCGCTCTCAGAGAGACACAGAGAGCTCGCTCTCAGAGAGACACAGAGAGCTCTCTCTCTCTCTCAGAGAACCACCAACAAATTGCACTTAAAAAAACAAAAAACAATTCACAGGCATTTTTTCTTCTTTTTTTGCCCTTAGCTGTTTTGAGTACACACAAGTGTTGCAACAAAGTTCACCACTGGCTGTACTTCTGCTCTGGGGGTAGCTAGATTTTCCTTTGGCCAAAATGTGAATCCAAAATGTGAATCCAACTAGCCCAAATGTAAACGGCAAAATAATAGGCAAGTATGGAAACCCAAGAGGATCAATTCCGTGCGCCGTCCTCAGGAGAACAGAACAGGGATTATGTTATATAAAAACCTCGTCTGTGAAGTTTGATGCCCCTCTGAGGAGAGTTTTTAACGACGGAAGGGCCAAACGAGGCATGGCGTCAGTGGCACGGGATCGTGAGTCACACGCAGGAATAGCTGTTAAGACGCGCTGCCTGTTGGCATAGCGCATTATTTAGCCGCCTTAAAACGCCTGTTCTGTTCAGATGTGGTTAATGGGGCGTGTGTAAAAATTACACCACCACAGAGTGCCTCTGTCAAACCGTCCCACTTTGAAGAGAGGAGGCACCAACTGAAGGCCTGAACTGGCATAGTTTACACTGAGCATTAAAAAAAAAAATAAGTGTTGTACTCAGTGTAGTCTCAGCTGGTATACAACACGGAACGCGCTTCTTCTCTAATCCCAGCGCAAAAGTCACGACTCGTCGCCTACTGCCAGAGCCCTTCATGTGTCTGCTCGAACAGGGAGAGCGCGCCGGCGGCTCGTGCGGCAGAGCTACAGGAGGAGCGCGAGAGCGGAGCGATGCGGTACGAGCCGGTTCCGTCTTGTTGTCATCGCAGTAGATGCAGCAGGTGCTCCGGGCGCGACTGTACACATCATAATCATCAGGCCAACACATTCACAGAGGATTCACCGCAGGCTTTAAGGCACCAGTGGTGTTAGCATTATATGAAAAAGCAAACACGGAACATGGAATGTGTGTGTGTGTGTGTGTGTGTATATATATATAGACACACACACACACACATATATATATTCTATGTTCTCAGGATAGTCTGAGCGAAGGTAGGGAAGAGGATAAAAATAAAACAGAGAGAAGTACACAAAAAACTGCATTGAGGTGTCGAAGCCAACTTTAACAAAACACTCCTGTCAGTGGCGTCCTCTGGAGGGCCACGCAGAGGCTTGTGCTCAGGTTGTGGAATGCAGTGACCTTGTCCCCTCAGCCCTTGGACATGGGAGGGAGGGAGCTGGGGAGGGGATAGGAGGTGAGGAGGGGAGGGGAGCGGTGGGCCAGTTAATGCCCGAGGCCAAATTGCCCTTAACCTTGGAGGTCCGAGGGCCGTCGGGAGCGTGATGCGGGCACTGACCTTTCTCACAGTTGGGTCCCAGGAAGCCGGCGAAGCAGTGGCATCGTCCAGCCACACACTCTCCGTTGCCGTTACAGCTGGAGGAACATCCGTCCATCGACTCTGCGCAGTAAGGGAGGAAGTGTTCACAGAAACCACCGAACGCTCTCGGAAAGCGCTTTCAAAACCGAAGACCCACACACCGGAATTTGCCTATCAGGCATCGTGACGAACACAAGAATTAGTACTGTAACCTTTTAAACGTTAATCGGTAGTGATGTCATGGAGTCGATGCGATCTGTCGCCTTGCCATAATTCTTTACGCAATTTTTGCTGTTGTTTGGACGTAAACGTGTTTAGATCAGTTCAGCTATCACCAAATATGTATGACAAAGTACGAATGCATGAAAGGCCTGTTCCTTTACATCATGGACTCGTGTTGCTAAAACTGCGCCAAAGCTTACATCATGCTGTTAACAAAAAGACCTTTCAAAATTAAAACCATACCAACTGGAAACCCAAACAAAAGGGCCCGGCAGGATAAGAGAGGAGGGGGATCACGAGGGAGACGTTTTTGGGTTAGAATGAAGAAATGGGTTTCTTTCAACTCCTCAGCAGTGCTTCTAGTACGCAGCACCCCACTACATAAACTGTACATAATTGATATACTTATCCCTCTATCCTTAGCCATTGCCCACACACGCAGGAGGGAAACGAAACCGGGATCCGTAAATAGCTTTTACAGGACGCGTTTCGTATTAGTGGAAAAAGATCCTTACCTGGAGAAGACTGATTAGTTCACGTAACGTCACTTAGCTATTTCCACCCAGACAGTGGCACAGTTTACAGTACGCAGACACCATATGGCATCACGATGAATATGCCAAAGGACCCTGCTAATTACTGCAGTTTAGACCACCAGCCAGTGTCCGTGCAGTGTCTGCCAAAATTAACGTCTGTAGTTTTTGCGCCTTTAATTCGTTTGATGGATCATAAGTTAGAACGTTTTAATTAAGCTACAAAAAAAATTGCCTGTTTAATAAATCGCAATTTCCAATGCGTGAATCACAGAGCTCGCAGTTAAGACACTGGGAAGGTGTGCGATTCTGTCTAAACATGCCAAAGTATTGCAAAGACACTAAACAAGTTGCAGCATACAATCTTTTATTCATTGATTTCAATACTGCCTTCCGTAAGGCTGAAGCATTCATATCCTTTTATTCACACTCAGTCCTAAAAGGATTCTGTAGGATTTTGAGAGAAAGAAAGAGAGAAAGAAAGAAAGAAAGGAAGAAAGAAGGCAGGTCAATCTAACCATGCGAATGTGAAAGTGTTTGCATTTCAGTAGTGAATGAATATGAAAGTGTTCTTAGGATGATTTGTGTGTGTTTTTTTGTCTTTTTTCTCTCTGTGCGGTCTTCTCTCTGGGTTTGGGAGTGTTGTCTTATTGTGTTACGCAGACACATTTCTACTAAGAAGTCAACAAACAGCTTTGCCGCGCTGCCTTCCACTGCGCATACTTTTTCATGCAACTGTCAAAGGTATGAAATCGATCTCGGATAAAGAAACCTCTGATGGGAAGGCGTCTTAGAGCGGAGGAAAATTCCTTGGTTTAGAGGTCTGCCAGCTGGCAAGCAATCATGCTAGTATCTTAAAGGGCCTGTTTGTTAGCTAGACCACTTTGGACCTCATGACGGTTATCGCCACAGCTAACAAAAATGGTATATATTAAGTCTCTCGTAGCTCTTGAGTAATATATGAATAACAACACCCAGTCATGTAAAAACACCCTCACCCTACTGTTACCCTTACGTGGATAAACGATTTTATTATTATTACTATTATTATTTCTTGTTTTGAAATGTCTAAAGCGCCAGAAGAAACGAGGTAAAGCCCGGGTGCATACTTTGAGTAATACTTACAAGCTTTTTTCATGAGTTGCTAAAATTGATGGTTTCCATCAGGACAGAGCAGAACATATCCTTAACCAGCTGGATTAATAACAATGGTAATAAAAACGATCACATTATAAGACAAAGCTGGAGCTTATTAGTCAGCGTTATCAAACGTATACAAAAACAGCTGAAGAAGCTCGCTAGCTATAGCTATATAATCCACAAGATACATTTAGCTATTTATCTTGACAGCACTAATAATGACAATACGCCGATAAATTAATGACAATATTTGGAACAGATTTGTGAATGACAAGAGTTCAACGATAAGCAAGCCAACCAGACGGTAAACTGTAATGACATGACAGAAAGATTTTTTTTTCCTAGCAAATTTATTAATTTTGGAATGGAATTTACCTCAGATAAAATCTTGCATTCATCAGTATGCACACACATGTACTCTGTAAAAAGTAATTATGCAATGTGAATATTTGAATAATGTTTGATAAACTCCTATTGGATTTTATAGGCTACTCACAGACTGCAATTCTCAAAGGTTGTGGAAAGTCTGCAGCAGTAGCGGTAACTTGACTCCTAAGCTGGCTAACTACATATTTCACTACGTTTTTGTTTTGTTTTAGTAGTAGCTGAAAGAACAATGCCTATTCCTATTATACAACCAACCTAGCAACGGTAATTCCCCTACTCCCTACTCGTGGGATTCTTCCTTTTATATAATAGGAGTGGACAATAAGGGGAGACTTGTGTTCACGAGGTACAGGCCATTTTGGAAGGGCACTGTAATGACAGGGATCTGCAACTGTTCCCTCCCTCTCTCTCTCTCTTTCTCTCTCTCTCTCTCTCTCTCTCTCTCTCTCTCTCTCTCTCTCACACACACACACACACACA
>JAOYMR010000009.1:10490179-10502926 GCA_025802075.1 Tenebrosternarchus preto | reverse complement strand
TCTCTCTCTCTCTCTCTCTCTCTCTCTCTCTCTCTCTCTCTCTCACACACACACACACACACACACACACACACAAATACACACACCATTCTTGGCAGCCCTTTCTTGAGAGTATGATATACTTTATACAGCACTATGCTTCACCAGCTATACATGAACCCAATATTTATTTATTTATCATATTTTATTTATTTATTTTGTTGTTTGTTTTCCTAGGGACATTTTTTAAACTGCCACATTTCCTTTTACTTATTGTTTTTTATTGTAGTGAATATATGTTTATGATCAATTAATAAATACTGTTCAAATTAACTTCACTTTCTGTGTGTGGGTTACTGTTTTGGGAGTTTTCCAAGTCATTTTATATTTAGACCTTATTTGGTCAAGGGAGTAAGTATGTGATCATCATGGTAGTAGAGCATAATATATATACTTATAATACACACAATACTATAAAAATATATAGGCTTCCTTTTGCTACCAAGGACCTCTCAGTTACCCCAGAGAGAAGCAGCAGTTTGAGCTATTATGGTCTCCCAGCCAAAGCTCCTCTCATTCTGAGGATTGTAGTTTCACCGTTGTGGTTCTACACTCAGCAGTGTGTAGGCTGTAAAATGATTTACACTATGTACTCACTGAGCACTGGGCAGCAATAGCTACATAAACAACAAACTAATGCTAATGAACTATTACTACGTCTATGACTCACGCAAATGGACTTAACAAAGTGTGCACAAACCTAAACAAATTGCAGTAATCAGGGGCAACTAGCTGTAAAGAAAAGTTTATGAACAGCTTTATGACCTGAAAGATCATTGACGTTTTTTTTCTTTTGCATTCAAAAAGCATTTTCCTGATGAATCTGGTTCATCGCAAAATCTTGTGCACAATATCTTGTGCACAAACTTGCATGCATCGTTGAGGATAGCAGGCATTGCGCCATCGTTGAGCTAATCCATCCACCTGACAGGTGAGTTGCATCAAGACGCTGATTAAACTGTCTGATTACGCAGAGACGCCTTGTGCTGGGATACTTCTACTGCGGAGTGCTGTCACTATTCATCCTCCACCATCTCACTGACGTTCAGCAGGATAACGCTCGGGTCCCACGCTTCGAGGACCTGCCCACAGATTCTGGAAGCTGAAAAATGCCCGCGTGCTCAGTAGTTTGGGATGTGACGTGCCAGACAGGTCTGGGGAGGCTACGCCGTACCACAAGCTGGGCATCAATTCTTTTCGAACATAATGGGTCACACAGCATAGTGCAAGCAGTGCCTAATGAACTGATTTATATTTACTCTAATTAAAACATACTGGACTTTTTGAAAGATGGTTTCTTGTAATGCTTGTAATATGTTGAACGGCTGCTAATTCAACTTGATTTTCCCAAAAGTTTACAAACTTCATATGCTAAATTATATGCTGATATAATATATAATTTTTAATTTATAATTATAATATAAAACTAGGTATAATACTTTTAAAAACCCCTTAGATTAATATTACTCATTGTACCTAGATTTTAAATGTCGGAAACTTTCCGTACGTTAAAAGTGGCAGATAAATAATCACCAAGCAAAATTCAGTATGTTAAACTTTTGTGCTCCTTACCGACTGTGGAACTCAGAAGCAGGACCTGTTCCATCTTCTTGCCGTCGTTGTACAGTGCCAGGTACCAGGTTCCTGGGTCCATGTATTCGATGAAGCCTGTCTCCAGCAAGGAGCTAAGCTGCAGGCTCCTGGGCGTGGAGCCCACATCTTCAGGCCCTTTTGTTTCCTGTTTGATCAACTGCTTGCCATCCAGGAGCTTCACAAAGTCAAACTGAACGGGGGAAGGTGAATAAGGGGTGAATCAGTGATGGAGTCTGGTAAGACAGGCCATCTTTTGGTTTCCTGCGTGGTTGATGGTTTTGGGGACTGTGAGACTGTGAAGTCTGCCAATGAAATCATATTTGAGCTCCATTTTAATTCAACTAATTAGTTTATTATCAAGATTAAACTGCTTTGCTCCTCGAGTAGCATTCAAAATGTTGGATGCTAATCTGTGGTACTCTGCTCTCTGCTCTAAAGTGCATTAGCCTAATCTGTGAGTTGTTTGCTTGCGTCTGACAAAAATATGCTATGGATGTTTTGTGCCATGTGACAGTATGATATGAGAATGGATTCCTATTTTGCTGATGCTCTCAATCTATTGTTGTCCTACTCAGCTGTAGATCCTTGAGAACTTTGGTCTGTGGTCCAACCGCCTCCAACCTCCCCCCCTCCCCCACTTATGATGTTGATTTGTTAAAAATCCTTGCCGTGTACATTCCCGTGCAGACCGCTTTACTTGCAGTGTATCAGTGAGCCTCTTGATCTACTTCTGATTTTCAGCAGGCCTACACTGCCTCTGTCTCTCTCACACACACACACACACACACACACACACATGCACTCACTTACTGTACTCGAGTGTGCCAGCTCCGTGACGGATCATGCCCGGAACCGCGCGAGTCGACATGTTGGGCATGAGAAACGCAGGGGCCCAATTTGTTCGGATAGGTATCTGACCCATCCCGGGCCGCGCTGGCTTTTCTGTACGTGGGCGACTGAGATAACGAGGGCCGGCTCTCTCATGCAGACACGCAGCCGCTGCACTGCATCGGCAGATAAGTGGGCTATGACAGGCCCCTCTGGCAGTCTGTACCGTCACCCCCCCCTCCCGCCCCCCCCCCCCCCCCAGTGCGTGTCACTAGCGTTTGCTTATTTCCTGCATGAAGATGAGGACTGGCGGAGATTTACTTCCCTCCGTTTGCCAGGCTCTGGGATTTCTGCTCCTACTGCTTTTTCGCACCTGCAGGACAAAGGAGGAGGTGGAGGGGAAAGTGTGTGTGTGTGTGTGTGTGTGTGTGTGTGGGTGATGAGGGTGCTTGGACTGCCTTTGCCCCCGATCCAGTAAATACAGATGATTCAAAGTGCTGTTTTTAATACGCCCCAAGACAGCACAACCCTCCTGACAGGAGCCGCAAGTCAGGCACGTTCAAATAGGCGGAGCTTGGTTATGCTCCTCCTCCCTCAGGTAGAAGTCAGGCACGTTCAAATAGGCGGAGCTTGGTTATGCTCCTCCTCCCTCAGGTAGAATCGGAGAGCAGCGACTCCTCTGTCCTCATACTGTCCTTCCCATACTGGGGCTGGAACAGTGATTACATAGATAAAGCTTAACCCCCACCCCCCACCCACACACAGTTGTAATAATCAATCCAAGTTCACGATCAGTTATTGATTATCAATACAAGTGCCTGCTCTAACATCAGTGTACATGCTAATAGTTTAATCTCGTAGTGCATTTTTGCTATTTTTGTGTATGTGTGTGTATAGAGGAGGAAATATCCTTGAACTAGGATAAAGTGAAGCTTGCTCAGGGGATTACTGTCACATTAATGTCAGACAACATCCAATTAGTCTCTGTCATGTTGAAGCTCGCAGGTCTAGCGAGAGCAGTAAGGACGGCCTTTTTTTGTTGTTTTTTTTTGGGTTGAGTCAGAGAGTTGGGGAGGGAGGGGCAAACCCCTCGGGCGGCCAATCGGATGACCCCCCAGGACCCACGCGTGCGCTCTGTTCGTCCTGGACATTCGCCGTACACATGAGCCGAAGTCTTTGGGCGTACCTTGCTCAACGGCATGGACCGTGCAACACACACACACACACACGCACACACACAAACACAAACAGCGGACGAGTAGAACCGATTGGCACATGCTGGTACACACTTTCATCATCCTAGCTTTACCAGTTGCATGCCATCTCACAGAAATTAGGGCTGCGGAAAGAGGCACCTGAAAGAGAGATGTGGAGGGGAGTGTATACAAACATCACCTGCCATGCTTAATGACCATCTGAGCGTTTCAGCTACACACCTAGGAGTTTGCATAACAGAGAGCTTACGCGTTTCATGTGGGGTTAACGGGTATCTCGGGGCCTTTAACTGAAAATGGCAGTTTTCAAAACAACAAGATCCTAGCGAATGCGCGCTGGAAGCTTCCGTGAACGCACCATATAATAGGGAACAAATTCAAAGATATCTGGAGGACGCATGTAAAACTCCCGAGGGAGAGGGTCCGTCGAAACGCAAACAAGCAGCCTTTTTATGTAGCGTTTTTCAGCAGGGCTGGGCGTGGGTGCCTGGGATGGGGGGGGGGGGGGTGGTTGCGGGGGCTGAGGATCGTGCTTGCAGAATAATTACGGAGGCGGCCCTCGGCGTACCTGCGTGTGCGTGGGCGGGATGTTCCGTCTGCCGTAGACGCCGAGGAGAGCGTCTCGCGACAGCGACAGGTTGAACTTGACGTAGGTGGGGTGGTGCACGGCCACGTGGAATCGCCAGAAGAGCCCCGGCGGGATGGCCTGCACCACCTGCGCTCCGATGTCCACCTCGCCGCGGTCGATGGCCCGCCCTCGCTGGAACTTGTCTGCGGGACACACAGACAAAGGCGCGCGTGACACAGGCTTCGAAAAGGGTCCCGCTGTCCGCTCTGGTCGCGGGTCACGTGCTGGCTGAGCTAATTAAACCCTCACATTAACCGCCTGGCCGACCTCTATTGTTTCCTGGAGTCCATAAAAGAAAAAAAAAAAAAAAAAGCCAAACGCTGACGAATTCATCTTCCGAGGCCGGCATTGTACCGGCACGAGTTTAACCTCCTCCAGTCCTGCCATCAGTTCGCCTTCATTGTCCGCCGCCTCCGCCCGGTTCCCGCGACCTACCTCAGCTAAGATTGAGAGCGTACGGCGGCGGTAGCCCTCGGTCGTTACCAGACAAAGGCGAAGCAGACCTGAGCCGTGATTTATGAACACGCCTGCTTATTTTCAATCTATAATGCCTAAAGCTCCCTTACTACAAATTATTGAGAGGCGTTGAGTCAATGGAAGGCGGGGGGTGATAAATCACGGTGCGTGCCGGCAGTAAAGGAGAAGTTTTCCGCAGCGGCGGGGCGGTCGCGGCCTCCGCACCGAACCGTCAAGGTGGAGAGCTTAGCTCCGTCACATCAGGTCTGCAGACAGTGACATTTTGCTCACAGCTTACTCACAGGAGCAAAGATCTCTTGCATTTCAAGAATAAGCACAGATTAGCCCATTAAAATGCCTCAGTGTGAGCAATTGCCCCTGAGATTAAAGATTTTTTTCTCCCTTTACTCAGACCTGGGTAAAGACCTTAGTAATTGGGCATAATGCTCTAAGCCAAAAATCACACAGAGTTCTCTCCTAAAAGCTATGAGAAAGCTATGATTTTCTGGCTTCACACTATGTTATGTCAATGTGTCCTACAAGTAATAACTACTGGGTCATGGACACTCTAGTCACACACATCAAAGCTTCATACAATAAGACTGGTATTTATTTATTTTTTTTTTAAGACGTGATTTTCCCCTTCCATATCCAAAAGATTATACTGTTATACAGACCAAAAAGGACGTGACCTTAGATGAGCTTTCAGACTTTAAGCTAGACTTGAAAAGGGCCCTAGACTTGTGGTAGGGAAAAAAAAAAAAGATCACCAAACAATAATGCACTGAAATGAAGAAAAAAAAAAACAAAAAAACAGAACCCAGGATCGGCGCACCGAATCAACTTCTGACTCCTGATGAAAGAGAGATTTAACTCCCTGAACCGCATGCGGGAATCGAATCCAATTGAAACATTAGAATGTGAGAAGGGGCCACATTGGCTTGATACACTAATGAAGATTGAAGCGCGAACGTATCTGTATTTCATTACGCCACATTCGTAGCCCAAATCGCATTTGCGACGGTACAGCCGAGTGGCTACAGCTGCAGGTTGGTGGTGTAATAATCTCAAAGGGGCCTGGGTACAATCAGGGAACAATGGGGGGTGCTTCAAAACTCCCTCTGAGCGAAACAAATTACAGCCATCAGTCAATCACAAAGGCCTGTGCACTGTATACAACTTCAGGGCATGAGCAACCAAAGCAACAGGTCTTTCTTAGCATTCATCACCACCAAGGTCTGGTCTGCTTGTACTGTATCCCGGCAATACTAAGCCTTCTCGGGTAAAAGGTTGACTTGTGCTGACATTTAAGTCCGAGATATTCGACCGGTTTATTCAAAACACGTACCTTGGACCAACACTTGTTACGTGACGTTACCATGGTGTTGGAATGCACAATTTGTCACCCTTTCTCCCAAATATTATCGGTCAGTTTCTGACTATATGACCACAGCTAAACCGCATATTATTTGGAAGGCGATCTAGTGTCAGTCGTGCGGTGACAGTGTCTCAGTTGCAGCATGGGAGCGGGTGTTGCGTTAGTGTGAGTGTGTCAGTCACAGGAGTGCTGCTAGAGGTTTACACACATCAACGTCACTGCAGAGTGGATAGGACTTCACAGCCAAAAATATCCAACCGACTACAATCCTGTGTTAAAATACAGACCGTATATAAAGGATGAGAGGATGGCTAACACCAGCGGTTTAGGGCAAGACCTGGGCTGTAGTGTTTAACTCTCTACAACACGTTTCTAAAAAAAACCAAAAATTAAATAAATAAAGCGCTTGCTTGCGTTATTTTATCTCTGACAAAAGGTTTTCACATAACACTGTTCAACAAATTATACATCACCAAGCAAATATCCTCCTCTCAAACTTTGTCCAAGCTTTATATGTAAATGAAGGAGAACTGATATGTCGATATATATTTGAGTTTCTGGGGCAAATCTGGCCATCGCGATGGCTGCATTATAATGACCGTGCACTACAGGCATTACTAATCCCTTCGTGTGATTGATGGTGCCCAGGTCCACTGCTTCCCACGCGCTCATATTTGCAGACACTCTCTTGAGTGTGTTTGATGTGTCTTAGAACAGGAAAAATAAAGGAAAAAGACAAATGGATTTTCATCACAACTTCCAAAGCGGCCAGCCGTTCATTTGCATCGCCCTGAGTTATCCGTACAAAACAATTACCCCCGTAATCTATTTTCAAAGGAAGCAAACTGTCTTTTCAATTAAGGTTATTATTCCTCAAACCGTAATGAAGTCTCCACATGGACAGGCCATTTTATAGCCCTATTTGACAGAGAACAAATGGAATACAGACACAGCTTCCATGAGGAGTACAACCTGGTTAATGCCGGAGAACTTAATGGTTTTCCGAAGAACTTGCCTTAAGAGAAATAAAAATATCACAGAGGCACAGGTCACTATAATTAAAGCAATTCAATTAAAAGGTTTTTAAGCAGGTACCTAATAAGATTGCCACTGCCCTTCAGATCTTTTACTGCAAAATTGATGTCGGCCAATGTCAGTGATGAGATAATTCTATTGGCCTTCCAGGTTAATACAGGTGGTACAGAATATACACCTATGTTCAGTCAAGCTCGTGTCTTGTTAGCCAGTATGACTCCTTCAAAAACTGTTAATGAAGAGGTTTTGTGGTGACTGTCCTCATTTCTGAGTGGCACTGCTGAGGAGATGTGGACCTGTCCGTCACTTCAGCATGTGGAGGAGGAGATCCCTCACCACGCTGGATATTCTGAGAAACTATCACAACACAGGCTGATCGATAAATGTGATGTAGCACAGAGCAGTCAATCAACAGGACATGGGAGACAAGGTGATGCAAAATATTGATGCTCTTTTTTTGTGTGAAGAGGGTGGGAGGAGAGTGGGAGGGGCTGCTTTTGACCAAGTGCACCCATATTTTGTCCAGACTAAATTGCCATCTGATGGACAAGCTTGTGTATACCTGATAGAACGACTTATCAAAGGGAACCAATACAAGCAACATCAAAGGGAAAGTTGTCCATCCTGTGTGCATGTTGGGCTGTCAGCGCATCTTCCATGGCAAAAAAGGAACATTCTTTGATGATCTGGTGAGCCGTTTTCTTTAATTACATCAAAACATCATTAAGGAAGCCAGGAGAGCAGCAGCTAATAGTGTTGTTCACTGAGCACTTCTGCAAGAGCAATCTGATTCCCCATTTAAAACCAAAGACAGCTTATCATGAAGGGCGAATGGGAATTATTAAGTGAAGTCACTTGATGCCTAAAAGATCTCACTGCTGCTCTCTTTGAGGGACAGGGAGCCATTCAGACAACCCAAGCTTCGAGTTGATTATAATTGTGTGGCCTACTGTTAGGAGCTATGGGTTCCTCCTTTGACATTATGAAATAAATGACATTTTTAGCAAGCTTACAAAAAAAAGAGCTAAAAAAATTTAATTGAGTATTATGTGAGGCTGACTGGACTCCATCTGCAAATTTTGGTACAAAATAAATTACCTTGAAAAATATTACAAATTGATTAACACACTGGCACAATAATAATAATATTATTAATAATAATAATAATAATACTAATAATACATCAAAAACCTGGTAAAAAAAAATAAAGGTCATTCATAGTTGCGTTTCTTACTGTTAAATCCACTTATTAGCAGGCAGTGGGGAGCATGATTTTACTGATGTAAAGTGAAGCTGAAAGCTTCATTCATGCTGAAGTACTTCTCCTTCCAGTAGGCTAGATTAACGGCCGTCTCATCTCCCCAGCTTCCGCACCACATACCTGACATCTTTAAAACGCTGCACCATCTGAAATACGGCGCCCGTGGCATTATAAATTCGGCTAATCCACAGGACGTTTTGTCATTTGCTTGCTAATCAGATTGCCATATCTGCTTGTCTCAAAGCAGTGCTGCATATCTGACACTGAGCTTTGCTGCTTCTCCAAAAAGAAGCACTAAAATATCCTTATAATACAAACCAGAAAATCCAAGCAGCATCATGCAGAATTACTTATGCTAATGTCTTCAGTTAGCGTTCACGGACTGTTAGCCATGTTAGCAATGTTGTGTGACACAGGCTGTGCTTTTACCACAAGGATCTGTGTGCTGTACAGTGTTGGCCTCTGATGTTACATGACAGTAAGAGCCACAGATCATGAACTGTTCACACACTTGCTTACACTCCACTGGTAAGATGCTGGGGTGCTCTGCTCTGCAGGAGACGGCTATTCTAGGCAAGGGATGTAAAAGCTAACAGGATTATACAATTACATTAACATTTCTAATGAATTTGTAATCATTTTAGATGTGGGCTCCTGATTTAAAAGTGCTCACCTTAAATACAATATTCATCATTGCACAGGTTCTGGAAAGCAGCTACATCCTTAATCCAATAGCAGAGGTATTGAATTAAGGCAATATGAACGAAATCTCAACACATCTGCTGTATTGAGTAGCTGAGTCTGATGAAAACAGTGATTTGATTCACACAGCCCTGATTGCATTTGACAAGCTATATGACACCTCAGCGGTCAGGTTGCTAGTAAAGCGATGCTAGCCCGAAATATCGACGACTCAGCCACGGGGAGCAGCGGCCATCTTGCTTGCTGCTCATTATGCATGATTCAAAAGAAATGGTCCAGCAAAGAGGTTTGACGGGCTGCTCGAAAACAAGATCAGCGTGGTACGTAGACGGAGAGAGAAGGCGATACACCCCCGCTGCCTGACCTCCTTTGGGGCTCCGGTGGATCTTGTCCATGCTGTACGCGTCCAGCGGCGTGGCTGCGCTGGCGCCGATGACCTTTGACCCTGCGTCCTGCTTGCTGACGCCGTTCTCGTACAGCTGCGCCTCCGACGGCTTCAGGTGCCACGTCAGGCCGAGGAGGTGCACAGCTGCGGGGGAGTGGGGGGGGAGAGGAGGGCAGAATGGGGAAACGCTCGGTTACGACAACAGCCCAAGGCCGCTCCGCCGCCAGTCCGGACACGGAGAAAGGCTAGGTGGAAAATAAAAATAAAAATAATAAAATAAATGAATTTTCATTTAAAGTACCTCACAGATTGCATGCTTATTAAGACACAGTGACAGAGGTGGGCAATTAGGGAGGCCCTTCTGAAGATGACCTCGGGCATGTGTTAAATTGGTAACATAGTCTTTTATGCATGACTAACGAGTCTATGATGTCGAAATACCATATGGAGTTTTTGTATCAGCAAAGGGAATGGCAGGTGACTCCCTTCTGTTCAAACCTTTATCACAAAGGACAATCAAAGAAATTTCGTGAAGTACAAAAATTTAGTAGAAAAAAAAAACACAAACAGGAAATGTGAGACTTGATATTATTAGGTTCTGTACGGAACTGAGTAATCTTGGTTATCAATGATCATTTTGTCTTATGGTATTAAATGTGTTTCATGGATTTCTCTACGTAAGTGAAAAAGCATCAAATATTTGTGAGGTGACAACAATTTTTAAAGATCCACATTAGCTAATACATATTCAGCAAAATGTTGTGTACATGGTGGAATAGAAGCACCTGTTTTCAATACTCCAGTCTCAAAAATATACACACACAAATACACACATACAAAAATACTACTTTTAGATTGAAAGAAAATAAAAATCATACACCTAGAATACAGCTTAGCGGTAGTTTGTCATTCATCCCTCAGTCTTCTCTAGTACAGACGCTGTGGAGTTTCTGTAAAGCTTTGGATTCTTTCTCATGGCTGCACTCAAGCTTGTCACAGCTGCAGTACAATGCCTTCCCAGAAAGCAGGCTTCCTGTGGTCCCCGCTGATGAGAAATACCTAATTAATCTCAAACTAGTTCAAGCCAATTTAAAACCGCTCCGTACCTTTTGCCTCTAACAATGATTTGGGTTTATAGGGATAGTAAATGCCTAATGAGATCCAAAAGTTGAAGCCAGAGCAGTGCGCTCAGTGCTCAAACCGACTCATCCTGGCGTAGAAAGACAGGGAGACTGGGAAAAATGCACCGATTTGCACTCTCTCACACCTCGGCACTAGTTGTCACCTCTGGCACTAGGTTGGATGGAAATAATCACTTGCATGTTGGCGCACTTGTACTTTAACACCAGCTAAAAGCATCACTTCACCAGGCTCGTGGCTAATGTTGACCTATTTGTAACCCACACGCAGAAAGAGCAGCAGCAAAAGGTTGCAGTGCTGCAGAACATCTCTGCTAAGTGGTGGACCAGTGAAGTAAAGTATCGGCTACGCAGACCAGTGCAGTCGTACTGGTGGCACACGAAGTTTGACTCATGATTTCATGCCTCTAGGTAACATGAGTTAAGCCAGGAAATACTGGCCTTTCTGTGCTACAGTAGGGCCTGGTCTTTTTGGTCATTTTGATTTAAGGGTTCCCTGCTTATTCAGAAGAATGCTGAGAAGATGAGATGGACTGTGTGGGTGGGTGGGTGCGTGCGGGGGGTTATATTGGGTATTTCTGTCTCCTATTCTTCTTTGATCTACATTTCCAAGATGACTACAAAACCAAGACAACTAGGCAAGCCTACTTCCACTGGATCACCATCCAGTGAACAGCATTATTCAGTGTCAACAGTACGACATCTGAAAAGCTTGGAAATCTTCAAAGGAAGCATAGAATTTAAGTGGTCTTCTGTGTCTTACTACTGAGAAACTATGACTCTGCTATCTTGGAATTTAATATGCTACAAGTACCAACATATTAGTGCACATTAGTCCACTTCAATTGTTTGTTTCTGTCCCAGCTAGCAATAAATGTTAAACAGGAAGCCCCTTGGATCTCCTTCAGGTCCTTTCAGTGCTTGTAAACAAAGGTGTGTTCACGTTAGCAACGGAAGGGCTATTGACTGACAATGTCTATTTATAACAGTTAATTCAGTTAAAGATAATATCAAGACATTGTATGTTGGTCAAAACATTATTCTACCTTAATCTTTACAGAATGATAACATATATAAGCTGGCATTTAGATTTTCAAAACCTGAGTATTTTCACCTAGCTGTTAGCTAGCAGGTTCCAACCCAGTGCAGCCAGTATTCACCTGCTGTCTCTGATCACCTTGCTTCCTTTTGGCTGTCTGGATGTGCAGGAAGTTTATCTAAAATATAAATCTTGACTTTAGTTTTCAATATACTAGGACCACAGTCGATATTCACTCAGTTATTCTTTTTCCATCTTTTTGGGACCTAAAAATGTGACGGGCAGGGATTTAAAAAAATGTGGCTTTCCTTTCCTTTCATATTGACATACACGGTGTGGCTTTTTTAGCATTGCTGTCGCCATTCTTTATAAATCCTGCCTTTTGTGCACGATACGATTAGCCTGTTATGTACATGCGTCCAGTGGTCAGTCTGCTTCTCAGTATATGTTTATCAGCTTCACAGAAGCGTACTGACAGAGAGGGCTGTATGATTACCCAACCTTGTGTCCTTGGCTACGTAGATGACGTTACGTCAAACGTAAAACTTTGGATGTCGTGTTGTGATATGCAACATTTTGTACGCGACCATACAGCACATTGTTTTGTACACACAAAAAAGGTGACCTTTAGGAATGCAGTTTGCCTTTAGTGTAAACCAAATGAGTAAAAATACCTCACCACCGATCTGGTAGCCATTATGCCAAACCAAGCTCCCATCCTACTATAGCTGTTAAAAAAAGTTAGAGATGGACTTTTAAATGTTAAAAAATAAAGTAATACACTTTGACTTTTTTGATTTAGTGTTTATCTGATAACAAATCACAGATAACTGAAACTCAGTTAGTCACTAATGCAGAATTTTCCTTCAAGTCCCGCAATCAAGTCCCTGCTATGGTGAGCAGATGATCGAGACGTGCCTCCATCTTAGCAGATGATCGAGACGTGCCTCCATCTTAGCAGATGATCGAGACGTGCCTCCATCTTAGCAGATGATCGAGACATGCCTCCATCTTAGCCAACTACTATGTAAGTTCTAATGGGAGCAGCAA
>JAOYMR010000009.1:10471641-10485892 GCA_025802075.1 Tenebrosternarchus preto | reverse complement strand
CTCAAAGACTTGTGCTCAAAGAGGAGTGGCACTTTTCAATCCGAGCGGCTAAAATGTTGAAACAGTTCTGCGTCATCCGCCGGAACGGCAGGAACCCGACTGGTCATCGCTGCTCAACAGGGAGGCATCGTCAGAAGCCTGGACGCGACCTACAGCATACTACCTCCCCCGCTGAGGATGCGAACAACGGCTCGAGACGTCGGGAAGAGCTGCCCCAAAGAGCAACCGAAAGGCCAACCGAACGGCCGTGTCTGCGGGTGCCCCGGGGACCCAGAGCTGGCCCTTGAGAGGGTTCGCGGGGACTGAGTAAATGCAGAGTGGAGGCCTGCGAGAGGGGGATCTTTTCATAGCACGGGCCCCTCCCCGCGCTGACGGGGGTGCGGGCGGTCCCTCCAAGCCTGCGGAAGTCCTAAAAGGGCATCCCGTAGCTCAGCAGCCTCCACGCCAGCTCCCAGACACATCTTTCGGAGACAAAGCAAGTGCAGGCCAATCGATAGCACCTCAGCGAAGCATGAAAGGTCTGCCTCAGCCGGAGTTCACCGTGCCCGGAATCTGGAAAGGAATCCGCCGGTCGGTCAGGCCGCTATTCAACGGCCGCTGACGACGTTGACATTACCCGGCCGTATTGATTATCACACTTTTCAGGCCGTCAGACCAATAGCCGGGCTGACAGATATCCGCTAGTGTCCTCTAACGAACTGAAAAAATCCCCATCTTGGCCCTTTCTCGCGGGGATAGGGCTCTCTTTCATGACTGTGCTTGGGCGTAGCACCTTAAATCTTACCCCGCACACATCATTACTCCGGACTCTCGTCCGGCTTAGCGGGTTTCGCCGAGCATCAGCACATCCTGGCTTCGCACGCAACACAACGCGCTCACCTGCGTCCTGCTCGCTATAACACTTTATCGACAGGCCTATCCCAAGGTCTTCCCTTTGTGAGGCACAAAGGCAGAAGCAGGAGGGGAGGAGGAGGAGGAGAAGGAGAAGTGAAAAGGAGACGCACAATAGGGCAGAGGAGTGACAGAGGAGGTAGAAGAGCAACCAGCAGCCAGTCCTTCCGCTCCTCCTGTAATTTAGTCATTTGTGTGTCATTCCATGATTGTGGCACGATTCCAGGGGCATCATTTGAATATGATTGCTGTGCCGTATTCAGAGCCTGCTCTGAGCTACCATCATCACCATGGCACTGTGGTTGCCATAGAGCCCAAACCCCCGTGATATCATGCGCCAACCATTTGCATATTTATTTTGGCGGAGGGGAAGTGTTTCAATATTGAGTTTTAGCTCCAGCAAGAATTAAGTTAAATGCCACCAGTCCCAATTATACGGCTTCACCCCTGGTGCAAATATTTTATTTCAGGTATTTCTCATTTGCTCCACTTGGTATTTGAGCATGTCTCAAGAAGGTGGGTGTAGTTGTGTGTGTTGGTGTGTGCACGCGTGTGTTTCTGTGTGTATCTGACAGAGATACAGACACAGCAAGAAGACAAGAGAGCAAGGTGGTTGACTTTATGCAGATGTGCATAAACGCCTTTGTAACATGTACTGTGAGGCAGTAATTGACCTTTCTCTGAATGTCTGGCTTGCTGCCGAAACATGAGCTGCTAGTCGAGATTTGGCCATGGGCGTTCGCTCAGTGTGTCACAAAGCCAGACCTCGAAGTTCTGTAATAAGCAATTTTTTTTTTTCCTTTTCTTCAGCTGCAGAGCAGGGTGTACAATGAGTGCGTGTGTAGCTTACACCGAGCTGCTGAGATGGAGTTCCTCTTTGTTCAGCTCTGTCTGGCACACCGTTTACATGAGTCCAAACGACTGCACTGAAATCATCCATAAAAACTTGGACCCTGCCACTGGAACCATAGAAAAAGCTTAAAGACACTCTCCTGTCATTGATTAAACCTCTAAAATGTCCTCTCTGGTCATCAAAATGACATTTTTATGTCATTTCCCCCCCCAAAAAACCCCCATGAATCCCTCAAACTGCCCTAAAAGTGTCTTAGATATATCTTATCTGCTCACCTTCAACTCTGCTCATCAAACACACAAAACTCTGCTTGTTTCTGTATTGATAGCTACAGCTACAGTACGATACACAACGTCAAATCGCAGTATTTGGAACAATTCAGCCACACATGAAGAAGGAGCAGAAGAAAAAGAAAGAAGTGACTTTGTGCACCTGCTGGTCGATGTACCAGAATGTCATTTTAAGGCGTCGCTTCTACGTTAGAGAAGCAGTGGTACAACAGAACCTAAACATTCGGCTACTTTATCAAACAGCTAATAATGCGTTGATAATGTTCAGTAAACCCTGGTCTTTAATCACCAGCCTGACAAGTCCAGCTATTCTGCAAAGATAAACATCCAGATGTGCTGTTAGGAAGATTTGCTGAACACCATAGAAAGTCTCTGGATAAAGGCATCTAGTTTATCATACAGTTTCTATACATTATACAGAAAATTATATCGACAGTACATGACATCTACATTTTAAACAAATAACACAAGATATTGCCAGAAACAAACTTTATTTATGTGCATATGGAACTTGTATTAGTAAACCATACCTTGCTACCACTATAATAGTTGCGTTTGAGGACGTTCTTTATCGTGACCTGTGCCTTTAGTTTAGTATTCTGTTCAAATCACAGTAATGAATGTAACCGTCTTCTAATTCAGGAAAGAAATGTTACTGCTATGAATTTCATTCACCTTAACTTTCTTCATCATCATCCCCGAGACATATGAAATGATCTGTCATCATGAAACTGCAGATCTGCTGTCTACTGTCAATGGATAAATCACAGGAAAAATTAACTCACCGGTTTGCCATCATGGATTTTTTAAAACAGAATTCTCAAAACAGTGCTCTGGAAAATGACTACTGCAAACCAGAGTTTGCTCTAGATGTTGGCCAGGCCAGATGAATTTTGACAAAAAAACCACTACATCAGTTTCAGTTATATACATGAAATACACAAAGATTTTTCTCCTTTTGCAACTCTGTGACAACAGTGAAACAAAGCTTGCAAAATTCAATACCTATTTCACATCTTTCCCAATAATACCAATTGTGTTGCCATAGCATTATGGTAACGATATGGAAAGCCTCACCCCTCAACTAGGACTGGTTCTTTAGATGACATTTGAAACCTCAGTTGTCTGAATCTGTGTTTTTGACACTGTCATTAGTACACTACAGTTCCAAACTTCTCAGCCATGGTGTTGACTGCTTATTTCACTCCAGGAAAGCTTTCAACCCTGTATTTGAGAGCACTGTATTAGGAAAAGAAAAAAAAAAACAAACCTGTCAACAAACCCTATGTGAAACCCTATGAGAAAACATAATTTCCTGGGTGTTCCCAGACGTTGGGCCCTGTCAAACAGCTTCCACTTGCTCCCGCTGGGTTTGTGATAAAGTCTGTTCAGTGTGGCCCTCTTCAGTCACGAGCATGGGGCCTTCGTCAGAAGGTCCCCAGTGCCATTTGGTAAATAAAAAGTCAAAGCAGCAATGGTGCCGACTTGTGACAGAGAAATGCTTTTCTCCCGTGTCCAAACTCAATGTGAGGTAGAAAGGCCTGTTTGTGGTAATGCAGACTGACTGACATTTCCATACCACTATATACCCCGAGATGATTTATTCCCCATCTCTGTGAGTTATATGCATTTTAATGTTTGTGGACGTCACATTCATTATTTAGTTTGTTCGGAGGTAGCCGTGGACCTTATTCGTGGAAGGAGATTAACATTTAACACATGGGAGCTACATGCTTGCACTGTTCCAGCTCTGACCAGCCCTCTATTTGTCATCCAGGAATTCCTCACTGGCCGTGGGGAAAATTTTCAATAAGGGGACCGTATGGGTTTGGGTGCATCAGCCGAAGCTACAAGTCTACAAATGAACCACAGATTGGGCTGTGGGTATGTGTGGAGCCGGCAGAGCCGGGTGGAGGGGGGGCGGTGGGGTGGGGTGGGGTGAATGAGACAGCATGTGAGGAGCAGACACACAGAGAGAGGCAGATGGGGTGGTGGTGATGGTGGTGGGGGTGTAGACCTTGCATTCCAGGGTCGCTGTGTCATTACTTGCCGGCAGACACCACCGAAAGGAATGCAAATGTAGGAAACGACCGCCTTGGCCGCCGCGCAGCGAGGGGCTTCGCACGGTACGTGCGGCCGCAGGTGACGCGTGGGCAGCGTCTGGCTAATGCTCTCCGCTCACGCCAGCCTCTCTGACACGCCGCATTGACGTCTTCGTTAACCTCTCCAGTGGTCTGAGGGCGGGAGTGGATTCAAATAATGACCGGTGCATAATGCCTCTTGTTCCGGGAGTGTCAGACCGCTAAATGGCTTTCACACCGACGCCAGAGCACATCCAATCAAGCCGATCGGGCTAGATGATCGGGGGGACAGACCACGCCTGCAAATGACATGTGAACGCGAGCGGACTAAAGGCGGATTTTTCCTCATCGACAGCCCGGTCGGGTACTGGAACAGTCCTGTAAGAACAGCTCGGAAACAACGTGCATAGCTGAACAAATGCCACAGCAGGAAGTGGCACAGACACCCAGCTTGCAGATCCGCTGTAGCCATGGCGTCCGACAACAAAGAGGCAAGTAGAATTCACCCCCCCCCCCTCCACCCACCCCACCCCCTTCCAGGAAGAGGACCAAAAACCAATTACTGACGAGTTCATCTTTCATATCTCTCACTAACTCCCAAATCAGCTGGTGTCCTGAATTAACAGAATGGGATTGTTCTAGACCTGGGTTTTTAATCATTTGCCTGCATTTAGTTCGATTCACCCTCCAACTACACTGTGCGAAAGAACCTGTAATAAAAACAACAACAATAACAACAACAACCAGGAAGGAAGAAGAAAGGAGAGACAGCTGGCGGAGGGAGAGGGGCTCGAGCAGCCTTAGGATGGAGGAGGTGCGGAGCGGAGGCCTACCGATGACGTAGGTGAGCAGCAGCGCTAACGTGACGGTGATGGCGGTAGCGCTCAGCGCTGTGCACTTCCAGTTGCAGCACTTGTGTGGCTTGTTGAAGGTAAACATGGGCCGGGAGAAGTTGCCACGGGGGAGGGGCCGCGGCGGCGGAGAGTACACCGTGTTGGAGGTGAGCGGGTAGTTCTGGCCAGCCGCGCCCAGCAGGCCCGTGGACCCTGAGCCGGGCTTGAACAGGAAGTGCCTGCGGGAGAAGACAGAAGGGATCTTTTTGTTTATGAAGTGCAGTAGCAGCGGAGGGCAGAGGGCGAGATTTTCAATTATATGGCTAAATGCCGCATGCATGGCAAATGTCAGCACCCGCCGCATGTTAGCCGTGTGGTGTAGCATGGAAATTCCAGGCAGCCGTGCTGAGAACTGCACACTGATTCAACCCAACTATTTTACAGGCGTTGTGAGTTTCACCCTTAAAGGTTTGCTACGATTTGTGTGTTGAGCACAAATTAAATGCATGTCAAAATATACCAGTGCTTCATGCTGCAAGAATTTCTTGCTAAAACAAAATCTAATGTGAGATCTTTTTTTTATGGGCAAAATTTACCATCCGCAGATAAAATATGCCTCAGAGACCATGGGACAGAAAACACTGTAACACGCTCTGCCAAAACTGAAGCTCCTTTCGGTGAGATTTTACACCTCTGATTTCGTAATGGGAGCTTTATTGCTTAAGGAGATTGTACTGAAAATCCCTCCAGTAAAAGCATTGAGTAATTGTAAGTCAGCAGCTAGTCGAACGTCGAAATGGCCAGGATGCGTTCAGGAGGCAACGGCACAAGGTTTTGACAGCCGGAAACCCTTCCAGATGGGAAGTTTGTGCTCCTCGTGCAATATTAACTCTGTTTTGGTAGCTCGTGAGAATATCCTCCGTTTATTTGGGAGGCTGGGGGGGGGATGGGGTTGGTGGGGGTTGTAGAAGAAAAACGAGACATGGAGAGGTCAGCCAGCTGTGAAGAATCCCCACCTCTGCGGGTGAGAAGTACTCCAAGACAAGGTCAGTCTTACGCAACAGAAAGGGGGGGGGAGGGGGGCATGGAAAGAAACAAAACATGAGCTTTCATACTCCAACCTTCTTCAGGGGAACATCACAAAGGCAGCTCTACCCGCCATTTTGAGAGGAGACACACAACGAGGGGGCTTTTGGTATTCGTGTCAGTCTGTTGACACCATTTACATTTTTTTTTTACCCCTCCCCATTAAAATCGTCTACTTCTTTAAATAGATTTTTCTATTTATAATCATTCACATTTCCTTGATCTTCGAAGACAATATCCACAGGCTATAGCCAACAACTTCAAATCTCATATAGGAAACCATATTTCCCTGGAGAACTCCCCAAGAAAATGAGTGTTACTTCTCTTCAGGAGGTCTGCCTGTTTGAAGGGCTATTCTTAACACTCAGAAACTGATGAAAAGTGCGGCAGACTTCAATTAATACCCCTGCGTGAGCTACAGTTGCAGGCCTCAGGTGTTTCAGAGTTCCATTCGCATCTCTTCTCCACCTACTCCCAAGCAACACGCATTCATGCTCTCGGTACTACATTCCACTCCTACAGACACTGGACTGCCACAGATAAAAATCGCCACTCCTCAACAGTGGGATTAGTTAGAATAGAATGTCCGTATAGCATTGAATAATATATATATATATATATATATATATATATATATTAGATAAATCATATTCACAAGTTTACACAATTGCTTAAGCAAAATTCTTGGATCCTGTGATGGTCCAGACATTGGCCAAAGTTTACCTCCACAAAATTGGTGAGCAGTAGCTTATGGGAAAGGATTGCTGAAGAAAAAACCAGAAAAAAAAAAACTACTTTGATCAGTCTCTGTAAAGCAGTTCAGTGTCAACGTGTCTTGGTAAGTACACAGGCAATTTATTTCCAACAGGCTAGAGCGCTAATTAATCAGTCCAAAAGCTACAATAATGACAGAGAAGTCAAGGCTCAGGAGCATTTGTTGAAAACAAGCGACCTAATAATTGGGAAATACATTTTTTGATTGTTTTCATTTTGCTTTTCTCCCTGTACTATGTGGTCGATGAAGGTGAGGTTATTCAGACGGTGAAGCAGAGAGTGAATGTGAGAGAGAGTGAGTGAAAGAGAGAGAGAGGGAGAGCGAGAGAGAGAAGAAAGAGAGAGAGTGTACGTCTCATTTCACCTCCAAACCTCCCTCGGCTGTTCAAGGCGATTGTTCATCCTGACTGCTTATCTGTTATGACTCCTTCTGCCGTATGCTTGTTCTTGTGTTATCTGGCTCACTCATTCACTGGACAAACAAAACATGTGGCCAGGAAACTGAAAATAAAAAGTGAATTAAGAATTACTCAGAATTAAGTTGAAAAGGTTCATTCAAAATTGCAGGGTTAGTAGACAGCAAGACTGTAAGCTGAGGGCTAAAGGTGAGCAGAAACACATTAACTGGGAAGATGTACTAGCCTGAGTAGGAGTGGATAGAAATAAAGTGGATTTCATGTTTGCAAAACTGCAGCGGGAATACTGTGTGCCATGTTTGGCGGAAATGAATTTGGCCAGATAAAAAGCTGTACAATTAGCCTTGACTTGTCGACCCTTTCAGATATTTATATTTAACCAATCATTAATTTAAATAGTCACTGCATCTATTCCTCCTCTCTCTCCCTCTCTCTCCCCTTCTCTGTTGAAGGAAAGCAGAGGATCTAATTACAGATAGATTCATATCTTATTAAAACCTTTCTTCACGGCTGGCTGGGTGCCAATCTCATCCCAAGTCATTTAATGTATGAATTCAACTGTTACCAAGTCTTCATTAAAAATGCAAACAGAATATTTGTCTTGCTGTATCTTCTCAGAGACAAATTTCTACATGCTGCACACAAGTAGAGAGAGAGAGAGAGAGAGAGAGAGAGAGAGAGAGAGAGAGACTCATTTTGTACATTCTTCACTGACACTAGCTGTTTAGATTATGGTTTAAAAAAAGTTGTTTGCTACCCAGGACATCTGGCAGTTGGTGAAGTTGAGGGAGATAAAAGTTGAAATGGTAGTTACAAATATGACAAAGTCTTTCTTCAAGACCACAGATGTTCACACCAGTAAAAGAAGTCCAGATGGGATGTGTGAGATAAGTGAATGTCGCAGTCCTGATCTGCTATCGGTACTGTTATTATCATATGGAAAATATTACCTATCATAACCTTCAATTATTCTGCAAGCCAACCCTATAAGTACTGCTTTACAACAACAATCTGACTTATATGGGACATTAGGAATCAAATATTCAGGCCTCATAAAAATGAAATAGGATACAGTGAAGGTACAACAAAGCCAAAAAAAAATTAATGGTTCAATAAGAGAAAGAAAACTCGCTTAATAATGTGATTTGATTTAAAAGGAGAGATTTCGAATGTTGATGCTGTACGTTAACGATGTTGTGGGCTCTCTGGACCGACCTCGTTTCCAGAGGGATGTTGCTGTTGAGTCCCCAGCTGTTGTGGAGCTGGGCGTGGTCCACCTGGCCCTCGCTGGCATCCGACGCCTGGCTGGCCTGGCTTCGCACAGGCATGGTGTTTCTCTGAAGAGTTACACGGGTGTAGGGGGCTGGCCTGGCGCAGGTGCAGGCGTGCGGGGGTGGAGGAGGGGGGGGCAGGGGCCGAAAGGTGAACTGCCCACCTGGACTGCCGCGGAGCTCTGCGGAGGCTGACACACAAACACACACAAACACACACACACACACCAGTTAATCAATCCCTACAAAGTTAAACTTGAATAAAAGAGCAAGTGTAACCCACAAATCCTTTTTTTTTTTTTTCACTGCTAAAACACTGATTTATTTTTTTATTTTTGTTTCAATTAAAGAACATAATTTAGCAGCTAAAACCATGGGGGAAGCTGACATAAAAAAGGTTTAATTTGCGAAACAAAAAAGCGAACACAAGCTGGAGGGAAGAAAAATCTAAAAAAGAAACAAAATGGCTAGATCATGTCAGTCGGTTTTAACTTGTTATCATCAATCATAACCTTTTTGGGTGCTGTGTTCAGTCAGGAGGATGTAGTGGAGATGTATTAGAGCAGTATGTAAAAGCTACCCTGACTTCTTTCCTCCGAGTTATCAAAAAGGATTCCCATAAAGATACTATTATCAGAAATGCTTACTTCTTCCATAAGCTGTGGTTTCAGTTCTCCTGATTTGATTTCAGAGACACGTATAATGCGAGACGATGTGCGTGCAGTGAGGTAAAATGTGAGGAATGAAATAAAAAGTTCTCGTGAAGAAAACATTTCTTGTGATGGCGCGCCCGAGGTGAACGCACGGTCCTTGTGTGATGTTTATTGCATGATTCTGTGAGGAGTCTTGAAGCTCCACATGAGTTGCAAACCGTGCTCTTCTTCACCGACGGTACTGAAACGCGCTATGGTGCCACGAGGAGACAACTAAGTGTTTCAGACACACTAGTCTCCATTCCGAGTTGAATAGACAGCAGTACTTCACAGACAAAAGGCAAGGGCGAACTATCCTTCGCATACATCAGCTGTGACATGACGAGAGAGAACGCAAACTTCATAAATATGGTCAAGAAATGTACGTCTTTCAAATAAAATGCAAAATAACAACACGTATGATCATGAATTCCACTTGAGTTTTGCCGTACTTGCTTGCTGATCCATACGGACAGGAAAACATTATAATGGCCACTTTTGATGTTAGCATGTGATTTTATTCAGATCCCCTAAGCATTCCTAAAATATAACCTTAGACAAACAATAACAAACCCTAAAGTAGACCAAGACTACAGTGCAAACCCTAATGCTAATCTCTGTAGGTTTGAACTACAGCAGTGTGATGTGCTTTTATGTTTGCGCTGGGGGGAAATAAGAGATGGCAGGTTCCTGTCCTCTGTCAGCAAATAATGCACAAGTTATTCAGACCTCCACAAGGTTTCTCATTCCCTTCTCACAATACTAAACAGGGTTTGGGTTTCCCAAAAGCATCATCAAAGAAAGGTCACGTTGAAATGGTAGAGCGAGTATTACACTGAACACTCTCTCTCCTTTAAGATAACCTTAACACTACGATCATTTTGGGAAAATGGGGCCCAGATGCTGCAGAATGCCTGTGACAAACAGGAAGGATGTAGTCTTCACCCTCTGCCTGAAGCGATACTTTCACAGAAACCTACTATCTAGTCAATTGGGAGAGATATTTCAAATAATAATAAATTCAAATAAATAAATAAACATTATTACAGCAGCTGATGTGGTAAATTCAAAATTCCTGTGGAGATATGAGAACTGCTTTACTGCTTGATAATCTTAGCAAGTAGTTTCTCACCAAGCTGCGTGTGTGGGTGTGTGTGTGTGTATGTGTGGGTGTGCCCGCACGTGTGTGTGTGTGTGTGTGCGTGTTTGTGCAGCAAGGAAGGAGCCAGATGGTACATTAGAGAGCTTAGCTGCAGTAGCTTTGGGACATGACAGTCAAAGTGGCATAAACTTCCCCAATATGACTTCTTGCCTCCACAATAATAATGTCAGGATGGTTCAAGCAAGCAGCGATAGTTTAGCTGCCATCTTAAAGAAGCTTGAGAGCTTCACTCCCTGCAGGACAACAGTTATGTAATACTGGATACATCGTCTTATATGTCATCAACATTCTGTACAGTCATAAACTGTTTGCTTTGTCAGTTTAAGACATCCAGCATCTGATGTGCAATAGATGTAATTGATGTCTATATCCGATTCAAAAGATGGTAATTCAAACTGAGAAATGATCTGCAGTTTTGGTGAACAAAGCTTTATTTCTGACAATACAAGGATATAAATGCAAGATCTCTGAAAAGAATCATATATAACAATTTATGCTTTTTTGTCACTGATAAATGTTTCGGTAATTCATTATATGACATGATTATAGTATTTAACTATTGTCATGATTGTTTCTGTGAAATGAAGTTGCACTGTAAAGCAAAGCTGTGTTGGAAATAAACGCTAGTAAATTTTGTCTTGCAGGCACAGGAGAATGTATTTGATAGACTATAAAGATTTAGCATTGCCATTCTAGAATGTTGTATTAGCTTTCCCAGGTGTTTTTCACATGCTTTTGCAAATAACCAATCAGACAACTATAAAAACTCATCAAAAACACACATTTCATGCTCGTTAAAGCACTGCCACCTTTCACTGGCTTGTCTACTCCATGGTCTTCACTGGCCATAAACGTATAATTGAACTTCAGAGACGTTAGCAAAAGCCGGCTAATGAACTGACAAAATTAGTTTAGCTAACGCTAAAAAATTAGCACGGCTTACAAAAATGCTCTTCACTTTTCTAAGGACAGAGATTAGCTTAATAAGGTCATGATAAAACAAAATGAATACTGGGCAACAGTTGTGACCATGAAATGAGATTGGCTCCTGTTGGTTTTGACATTTTTCACAAGATCTCTCTCTCTCTCTCTCTCTCTTTTACTGAGAACTGCTGTCTTAGATGTCCTTGAAGTACTTGTTTTGTATGTGTTTATTTATTATTACCAGAACTAAAAGTTTTACCAGTATCTTTAAAAGTATTGTGTATTTCTGGTGAGGTGCCACTACAAACATTTCAAGTCTTGTTGAAAATGCCTTCGTACATTCTAACAGCATGAAATGGCATACAAAAACAAAAGCAAAACTTCTGAAATACTTTATTGTAATGTGGTGTACGGGAGCCAAATTGGCTCAAAATTCATCAGGATGCAACAATAAAGAAAGGTAAATGTACAGATACATTTTTTTATGTTCAGGTACAGATGTTTATGTTCTAGAATCCATGGGCTAATAATATGTGTGCTTTAAAAAAAGCCTTTTCCTTCTGATTAAGGTATAGAGAATTCCCAGGCAGAACTTTTCCTGACTAGGAAAGGGCTCTACCTGATAGCAAAAGGGGTATGTCCCCATAGGGAACAAGCTGAAGTATCCTAAAATAGTCTGCCTTAGAGAAAGGAAATTTTTAAAGAGTACAGTGTGTAACCCAATAAAGTACACTCCTCCACTAAGTTTAACTACACATTTACATTTTTTTCTTCATTCATGCATTCTAGCACCCACTGCTCCAGGACCTGATCAAATGTGACAGATTGTACAACCTACCTTTAATCAACATGTCATATATCTTGCAGCTAGTCGTTCGTAGACCTTTAAGGATTTGCCAAAGGGTCTATGGCTGGTCCAGCTTATGCAAATGAGGTTTCATTAGTTCAAGAATGATGCGATGTGCAGTTTCAGGAAACAGTGATGAGTAAAAGCCTTTGATAGGAGCAGTGCATGGCCCTCAGATTACATGTAGATGTGTCATCGTTTTCACAACATTCTACCTGAATAAGATCACTTACCCGAGAGGCAGGGAATAATAACAGATCCTCACTGGAATATGTGTATGAATGGAAGGAAATTCTCCACCTCCACCAGCCTGGCTGCTCCAGACCTGAGAGGATCCACATCCTATTCAAGGTATCATACTGCTTGGGCAAAAGGGTTATTATTCAATTATAGAGACTATTTGGATATAACTATCTGGATATAAGATATATTATTTTATCATCTACAAACACCTGAAAGCTAGGGATAAGGCTTTCTGGCCCCTAGGCCTTTGGGTTCGGTACTGGGTACCAGGCATGACAGAACTTGTCAAATCCAGCACCAATGTCCTCGGTTTACTGTTCAATTAGATGGCTGGGCATCTGTATATAGCTGAAATTTTGCTTCGTTTCACATAAGGCTTGTCTTTTAAACATGAGCGTCAAAAGGTTGTTTTTTTAAAATTTGCAATGACCTTTCTCACCCTAAAAAATCCTTGCAACACAGATCTGATATATTCTTTAACTAAAGATACTATACAAAAGTTATGCCAGATCCAAATATTTTTCCAAATATCCAGCTGAATATAAAACTCTCAAAGATTTGTTAATATTGATGGCGGCAGCTAAATAACTGAAAACTGATTAAAGCTAATTTATAATTGTTAATGATGATAATTATGGGTGTTGATGGGTATAATGCAAATGACTGATGATGATGATGATGATGATGATGATGATGACGACGATGATGATGATACCAACGATGATGATGATGCTAATGATGATAAACACAGCCATGACACGATGAGGGGGTATGTGGATGCTGTCGACCTGATAATGACGGGAAGATCACAGCATGATTACACCGAGATCAGACTGCAAATTGCGTTGGAGGCTTCCCTTTCTGCATCTCTGAATTCCCATGGCAAAGCTACCCTTCAAAGCCACAGCACGTCAATCCAATTTGCTCGACTTGAGTCTTTTACCATATTACTGTTAGAATCCATCAAAGCTTTACAAACCAGGAGAACAATGTGCCCTCAAAAATGCAAGCATTAGGACTTTTTTCATGTTAGGTTTCTGACAGCCAATAAGAGGGTATGCCAGTGAAAGTGAGGATGGTTTTTTAAAGGCAAACGGGAGCCCTTGAGTGTCGAGGGCTGAGTTGCTTTTCCCTTGGGAGAGAGCCCAGGTTTTCACTCTAGCGCCTGTGACAAGCGAGGCAGAATCTCTGGGCTCCTCCACCTCTTGCCGTTTGGCTCTGCGGCGGGGTGTCCATGTCACACTCTCATTGCCACCTGCTCCAGGGGTTATGGTCTTGACATGGCCTGCGGAACATGGTCTCGGTGACAGAGCTGTCTGGAGAGCACCATATGAGGCCGGCCCCCGGAGCTCATAATGAGCTGCCGGTTTGAATATGCATTAGCCGCAACGCTACTCGACTGATCTGGAAGCTTCCGTGCGTGAGGGAAGAAAAAAAAAAAAGAAAAAAAAAAAGGCCTGAGCTCAGCAAGCAAGACCAGAGTGACAAGAGACTATAGGGCTAGTGGAAGAGAGTAGAAAGTGGGGATAGAAAAGAGAAAGAAAATAAAACAAGGTACAACAAATTCAATGGTGCATTGGCTTTGTGACTATGTGTATTAGCGAAGCACAAAGCCACAAAAGCGCAATCTCCCAGTAATTATATTTTTGCGCTTTAAGGGGTTGGGGGAATGGATTGAAATGTATGGAAATTTATACGGTGGCCCCGCCAGTACTTGCTCGAGTCAACAGCATTAACTGTGAGTGCTTTCACAGCGCAAGATTGGGGCACAAACAGGCTTTACGCGCACCAGGCCTGGAGGCATGAGAAAGAGAATTCAGAGCGGAGGCGCATGGGGTGTGGAGAGTGGGGGCGGTTCGATGGGGGGGGGGGGGTCACAGTCACCCAG
>JAOYMR010000009.1:10382363-10430173 GCA_025802075.1 Tenebrosternarchus preto | reverse complement strand
ACACACACACACAAACAATGCTGTAAGCTTTTTGCATAGAAACAGATCAAGCATTTGTCTGTAAGAGGAATGGGCTGAAAACAACATCCCTGGTCAAACTCAATGCAAATCAACTGCATAGCAACAATGAAGGTCTGCAGAATAAAAATGGAAAAGCTGCTGTTGAATAGGGGAGGTGGGGGGGTGGTTACAGGGGTGGGGGGAGAACAGTTGCTTTGCATTCTGGAGCTGAAAAACACACGAAAATCAACAGCCATGACCCCCTGAAGTTAATGGCATTCATTACAGCAGCAGTGCACGGTCTGGGTTTCATTTAAAGCCAACAGTAATGACGGCTCGACGAGAACCCTAGGCTGCATCCTTTTTAGTGATGAAAATTATGAAAATGCACCATGTAAAAAAAAAAAAAAAAAAAAAAAAAAAAAAAAAAAAAAAAAAAAAAAACCCTAGAAAAAAACATTTAATCACATGATCATTTTAAATGGCACAATGGTCATTACATCAGCGATTATGTAGTTATTTTCATCTGGGTTGCCAATTACTTTGAGCAAGCGGCAGGTCAGCAGGCAGCACTCGGCTCGTCCATTAAAGGCGCAGTGGATGATGTAGCAAGCTGGTTTTGCTCTGCAACACCACGACTGGGCACTTCAAGTGTGCCCTTAATAACAGCTCTGATCTCCAGATCATTCCGGCACTTCGCACCGGCGCCTCTAGGACACTGTGAGAAGGCCTTCGATGCAGGTGAAACCGATCTGTTTCCCCCATGTGTACTTGTTAAGTGTCTTGAACCTGAAAAGTATTTTGGCAAATGGATTTTGGTTGATTTTGTGTCATCTCTCACAATAATGTTCAGTATTCACATTATCAACTGAAATGACTGCGACTAATGACTATTTTGATAATCAATTAATCTGCTGATTGCTGCTGCAGTTAATTAATTGGTTGTAGAGAGGAATGAAGAAGAAATAAGATGAACAGAAATGTATCTTCAGCTATTTTTTTTAATACTAGGCAAAGTCCACTTAAATTAATATGAATATTTCATCTATAATCACATGCAAAAATATGAAGATTAGAATCCAGAGCATTTCCAGCACATAATAATCATCACCACATACAGAATTCCAAAGTTTCTTTTATCACAGCCTTTGACAGCCATAACCCTTTCCAAAGTATTACTGAGTCCTACTTCTGAGTGGCTAAACATCACAGATAATTATGCGGTTGGTTCTATGATCTTCTTTCTCTTCATCTGCTCATGCACCATTCCTGATGCTCATGAATGCACGTGCACGCACACACACACACACACACACACACACACACACACACACACACACACAAACACACAAACACACACACAAACTGTAAGACTGGGATGTTAAGTGTTCCTGTAATTTTGAAAGCTCCCATCATGCACCCTTTTCCAGTGGTGCTACTTCCTCCTACTTTCAGATGCTCTCCATCCATCAGTGAATTGATGCCGTTAACTGTGTACTTGCCTGTATAATTGATACATTTCCCAAACATGCTGCTCTCAATGTTATCAGGTTCCTCCTTCATGATCAAAGTTTCTGGTTGAGTTGCACTTTGTCACCCTTTTTCTTCTTTGGCTTGTTCTCACAGGTTAGTGATTCACTGGAAACATGCTGATTTCCTGTGGTGTGGCCATTCCTATTATTTACTGGTTTTGTCGTAAACCAGGCAGATTGTAGAAAACGATTCCTGTTTTTACCAGCTTTGTAGTAAAGCAAGCTGCTTGTAGAATGGAATTAGTTTTATAACAGAGCACAAACACAGGGGGAAATGAATATGGCTGGATCACTATGGTTTAATGCTCAAGACAAGGGCAGTTCTTCCCACCATGGCCTTTGTCCTGTGGCGAAATGTCTCCTTATCGACCACTGGGCATTGGATTGTACCGAGCCCCGTGGTGAAGGCAACTCTACACTGGCTAGCAGGCATGCTACTCCTGCCCTGGGAGTTACTGCCCGCTGACGCAAACCCAAGGTCCTTGCTGTGCTCTGCTGGACGGAGGGTGGAGGGCGAAGGCGGAGGCAGCATGGTGCTGGTGGAGAGCTGCTCCAAACAAGACCACCGCTGTAATCCTAATGGAGATCCCAGCACAAAAGTCCTCTTATTTTTCTCCATTTCTCTTGGAGGAGACTTTTTCTCCACCGTGTAATGAATCACAGCTTATATATTTGATATTTAATATTTAATAAAGTACTGCAATTTGCTGCCGTTTATCAAAATTCTCAGATCTCGCGGACATATCCAGAGCCATTATAGATTTCTTCTCACAATATATATATTTTTCTGTTTTGTTGCTTTTTCGGTTGAATGCGAGCGAGAAAAACGACGAACCACAACACCATCAAAACTCCGCAGGAACCAAAGGAACCTTGTGAGCTGTGTCAGGGCCTCTGCCTCCCGAGAGCAGGCACCTCCTCCTGCTCCAGGAGCGCCGTCCGATGCCCCACTTTAGACAGCCTCCTATTGGACAAAGGCCAGAGAAGTGTCAACCACTCACTCGAGGCGGCCGCTGCGCCCGGGGGGCTAGCGCTGAGCGGCTCGCACGAGGCGCTAGCTCGCCCCGCTGCGGGAGACGAACCGACAGACAAGAGGCAGCGTGGCTGCGAGATCGGGCCTCCGGATCCCCGAGCGCACCTCCTGCCTTCCCGCTGTTCCCGCAGGAAACATCTGTAAGGGCCGTTTTCCGGCGGGCACCACCGGCGGGGTCGGCCGCGTTTGGCGGCAGGCGCGGTCGCCGTGGTTATTAAAGCTCGCCGCGGTCCGCAATCGAGTGCTACGTACGGTAATTAAGAGAAGACGCAGAGCGCCCAGCAGCACTGGCTGGTCACAGCTGGTAGCGCCACTCCGCACCGAGACGCAAGCGGGCAAACGGCACTGTTGTCACGGATGGCGCGGTTTATGTGCTCGCCGCATGTTTTACATTCATTGCATGCAGCACCGCGCTCCGACGCACGGCGGTGAAAACAGCATGTGCGTGATACTCCCCCGATTTACATGGAAAACAACACTACCGCGCTGGCATGTTCACGCAGGGATGTTTCCATCAAGCCTCCGAACTTTGCCAATTAAATGCCTTCCGATTCCTTTAGCCGGTGGACTGTAGCTTGCTTGCATATGCCACGTTCTATTTTCCAGCCTGCTCTTCCTTGGAATAAAGGGAGAATTCAACAGAAGAGCAGATGAGTAGGTGGCATACAGTACACAAGCACAGATGCTCATCTATTAATCACGAATAGCAGCAACAGATTGCTCAGGTTTTTATTAGCTCAATTAATTCAGGGGACTGGAGATGAGGGACGTGCAGCTACAACACCTCCTTCCCCACGAAAACAAAGGCATCAGGAAGGATGTGACTGGGCCCCGTCCTGATTAATGTGGCTCTACAGTAAAGGACGCGCTCACAGGTTATGGGGGGAGACAGCGGGAGTCGACACAGAGGGAAAGGAAGGGGGTGTCATCAGCAGTACAAGCATTATCATCCCAAAATGAGCAGCAAATTTGGGTGAATGTGAGGAACCTACAGAGCAAAACGGGCTGGTTCTTACATCACTGATGAGGAGATAAGTAGGCCTTCCTCTTAGGTACTGTATGCTGTCAGAACAGACAAAAAGGGTTTATAATTGTGTGTGTGTGTGTGTGTGTGTGTGTGTGTGTGTGTGTGTGTGTGTATATTCTTCTCCAGAGCACAGCAGGCCAACCACAGAGTGAAGGTGCTGCCAGTATTTGACTCACAGAATACCAGTTAGAAAAGGTCTGACAGTCTGATGCAAATGATTCGAGAGTTAATATCCAGCATCCATGCAACTACGCTGAACAGAAAGGCCACTGAAGGAGAGGAGAGCCACCCCACGCTCACTCTTCCACTCTTCCACTGATGAACTGCACAGATCCCAAACCATCACCAAACATAAGTGTCATGTCTTACAGGGACTTGAAAATGTGTAGTGTCATTCACAGATAAATAAATGAATCAAAAACAAGTCAAATACAACACAATGATCAAAGTCAAAAATGGGATGCGAACTCTGAATAGAAATCTAGACGTTTAAGCATTGTAGAAAAAAAGAAATCTATTTCTGTTGGAAATAATATCTGAATAAGGTTCAGGACTTACGTTTTTAAAGCAGTGGCGGGTGTTGTGAATTCAAAATATTTTGACAGATGTCAACCTTGTAAGTCAAAGCCCACGATTAATCTGAATCTTATAGTGGCAATCGAGCAGTGGCATAAAACAATGGCGAAAGTTGCGTTGTACCTTGTTGCTAAAATAGTTGTTTTTTTATGTGGCAGGAGGATGTTTGTCGGTTAAAACTGAGGTGCTAGGACTTAATAGTCTTTCGATTAATGCATTTCATTGTGTGATTTTATATGTATCATAAGCAGGCCCACAAAGCCAATAAAACCAAATCAGTGTGACCGTGACCTAAGTCGCGGCTCTATTTGACAAGTGTGTTGACACAGATAGGCTACAATTTTCCTGCGCCGACGTCGTAACATGCGGGTCGACCTGAAAATAAACAGCGATGGGACACACTCGTCCAGGTTGGTTTCACCGTCGTGTAAGTTAAGATGGGAATGAGTCATGAAATGATTTTCGACACCACGCATAGCGTTTCGCCACGGTCGCGGACATCCTAAAATTATTTTTTCCTATGCGGTCTACTTTTTACCCTGACAGGTGAAGTAAAATGTTAATACCATCCCAAGCAGCCGTCTGAACTCGGTCTGCATAAATTCACCGAGTAAATTGCCAGTTGTCTTATTATTCAACATCGCGATCTTAGCGAGATATCCTTTGGATTTGCATGCGTGATGTATTTATGTCAGTGCATAAATAAGCAGCCTCTGGGCACAGATGAGTGTAATATGGTTCTACACATGCTACACATGTGCTTTGCGCGTAACCTAACACTAAGAGCGTACGAAAGTAGTCTGAAACAGCTGGTATTACCTTTTTCGATTTGTTGCCATAACAGGTTAGTCCCATTCCATTTGGTCCACACTGGCTTACTTCTAATCACCATATAAAATCCTTAATGTTAGCCTTAATGTTTTCAGTTATCCTTTCAGAACGGTGGCGCAAGAGGTCTATCTACCCAGCTAGCATCGTCAGATAGCGTCAGATAGGGTTTGACACGCAGCACAAGAACTGAGCAAGTGGCACTTCGTTAGAGAAGAGAAGGGGCATGCATTCGCGAGATATCCCCTCTTCCCGGGAGCCACGGATAAACCTCAAATCTTCGCACAGCCCGCTGTTGCGGAGACAACCTCTCATACTCGCTATATCAGCATCTCTGGAATATACCACAGCCAAAGTGAAGGGGGAGTGGTATCCATTTAGATTACGTGCACAACCATCCTCTTTGGGTCTGTTACGATGTCGGTAGGTAGCTTGAATAGTTTGAGCTCTCATGAATGTGGATAAATATTTATGGTAACTTAACTACATTCATCCACCACCATGATCTCGCTGTGTCTCACTCTCTCTCACTCCCACTTTGGAATTCAGAGCATATCCCAGTACTCTAACAACAATTACTTAAGATTGACCTCATAAAGCTACAAGCCATTTCGAGCTCTTTCGCTGTGGTCCACTATTTTTCAAGTTTTTTTTATTTTTTTATATCACAAACACCACCACACAAGTGGAGTAACCCTCAGAGATATTAAACGTCGTGTCTAATAATTAGCATGTCCTCTCCCTAATCACAGCAATTAACATCATCATTGACATCATCGTAATTTTATTTTTTATTTTTTATTTTTTGTGCTGACATACATTTCTGTTGTGGCACTGGACTACAGATCATGGAGCAGTAATGAACCAGGTGTCTCTTTTGAAAAAAACAGATAAGAAGTTAGCTATGTTGTGGAGACTGAAACATCGCCAATGTTCTCCATAACAACACGAGCAAGAGCATCTGCATCGCCTTTGATGTTTCTTTACAGCAACAAAAGAATATCTATATTTTATAAGGAATCTCTGGAGATATGAACAGGCTTTGAAGAGCCTGATGCACTGGTGATGATCGCTCTCCCTTGTCCCTGGGTCAGAAACTGTCATTTACAATGAGTTACATTAAGTTACAGTTCAGTATTACATTTGAATGGAAAACTTTTTGGTTTATTTTCACCTCACTTAATAAATGGATGATTTGGTTTTAGCACACTGTAAAATTCAATAATTGTGTTTACTCGAGTGGTTTATTAAAAATGATTACGTCAGCGTAGGCTGTCCTGGCTAAATTTATCTCTGGGTGGTACATTTATTCCCACAAGTTGTACAACTAAATCAGTTAAGAACCACCCTGTCTCTTTTTTCCATAAAACAGTGGAGAAAACTCACTAGGGAAGTTTACTGGTGAGACATTGTCTATAATAACAGTATAGATCAGAGCTGAAGCTATAGACTTTTTAAGGTTCTTTCAAATGAAGCCTGAGGAAAGAGAAATGCGTTTAGAGCTCAAGATTTTGGTTTTGGAACAACTTCCTTTAGACCAGTGGACAACCCTTAGGTGACCAACAAAGTGAGGAAACCTCACACCTTGTTACCAGGTGCAGGAATTGTAGAAGAAGGTCAGATGAAGGTATACCCAAACCTGCTTCATGTTCATCACAGTTTAATGCATTGTTTAGACCAGGATGTTTTTGTCAGGCATTTTTAGTGCTAAGAAAATATCAGTATATCATTTAAACGTTTATGAATCCAAAGGCCTAAAAGTAAATCAGAAAACACAATATACAATGTATACAATGAAGTTTTGGCCATGACTAAATTCAATGAAAAGTTTAGCAAAATGATTGAGTGTAATATGTGCTGTTGTAAATGAAGAGAGAGAGAGAGTGTGTGTGTGTGTGTGTGTGTGTGTGTGTGAAGGGGTGGGGGGGCTATTTCTCCTAAACCTGATTTTCCACATAATATATGTGGTTTACATATATTTAAATGGAATAAATCTTAGGCAACACATTTGAAATATTCTTAATGTATTTGTCTCATAAGTACATTTCTATTATGGGGATTTACTGTTTTGCAGTGCATAAATCTTTTTGAATTAACTTGTCATTGTATTTTTTTGCATTACTTAAGGTGGACCAGAGTTTAAGGCTCCAGGCCTCCAGGGCTGCCCAAGGGGACACTATAAGGATCAATGGACTCACTCAGTCCTTAAACCAAACCAGCTATATGAATGAAATGGTCATAGGCCAAATTCTGTTGAATATATCATAGCTTAAGGGAATGGAGCTGACAGGAACAGGCTGAAACAGACAATATAAAGGTAGGTAGAAGTCAGTGTGTGGATGATGGCTTGGATACACAATGATGGCTTGTACTTTTAAAAGCAAAAACCTTCTATCCCGTTGTTTATTGAGCCCTTCTAAACAGCTGTAAAATATGTTATAAGTAAAAGACTCTGTAATGATTAACATTGATCTTAATCGTTCAATATCGCAAAATCCAGCATGCAAATCCAAAGAGTCATTGGACACTACTGTTCGAATCCAAAGAGTTGTTGGACACTACTGTTCGAATTTTTTATTGATGAAGAAAATTGAAGGAAGGCTTAAAGTGACAGCGTAACACGATGAATGTGTTTGAGAGGATAATTCTCACATGCAGTCCACGTACTTCCATTGATTTATCCATTTCTCCAAGCAATGTGCAAATTGACATCCTCCATAAGCTTATTTACTATGAGAGGACAACAGTGTCATGGTATATGTTGTGACGCTGAAGACTTGTACAGAAATATGGATAAGCAGTTGATCCCATGTGATACAAAGAGTTTTGAACTGCTTGCATTAGAAGGTCTTCTGAATATGGAGGCCATATTAATTTCACATTTATGTTCCTAAACATCTCCATGGCCCCACACAGTGTCACTCTTATGAGATGCTGGAATCATTTGTTTCAGTATGAATTTAAATTGTGTAATCATAATATGAATGCATCCCAAATGGTTACAATCACCAGCTATCTGTCTGAATAAAACCTGCGTCATTAGTAAAGCCTACATCGATGATAATTCTGGCATTTGGACTATTCTGCCATTATAATAGAGCTACTGTGTTAAAGGGCATAAGCAGCTGGTGAGGAAAACCCGACTTTAGGGGGCATGACAGCTGTTTCGTTGATAACTTGTTGTTATTTTTTCTGGTCTATACACAGAGAAAGACAAAATCAACTGTCAACCCCCATTGTCTCTTCATGATTTTTAAACATTTTATTGGGCTTGTTTGTGTAAAATTATAGACCCAGTTTCTTACCAAAATTTGACTGCACTTGTACAACAACCAAAACTGTTCCCTCCACTTTCTGATACATTCACAGATTGTGTGGTGTGTCTGTTATTTTGTAAACCCAATATATTCAGAATTTCAGCAAATGGCACCACAAAACTGTGAGATCCAACCTTGCAACCCTGTCCCCTCTACCCAGTACATACCACACCTGCTTAAAAAGTTGATCCCGGGAACAACATTGTTAGGTTTTATTTCATATTTTGTAATGGATTTGGGACTGTCTTTCATTGCTGGCAGAACTGAAATGAACATTGCTGATAAACAGGTAATCGATTTTTTACCTCGTGCAGGCTGTGATAACACACTAGGAAATCTAGTAAATGTGCAATGCTTGAGGATATTTTAGCACTGCAATTATCTGCCTCACGCACTTTTAGTTCTTGAACGCAGTTGCTTTGCTATGCATGTATCCTGTCTCCTGACTGTGGCTCACAGAAGCTCTCTAAGACTGTGGTCTTTTCAGCTCTCCAGACAATTTCTTCATCCTGCCTCTCCCCTCCATAGCATATTTGCATGCAAATTTACAGTAGCAGCACCATCAGTATGCTGTATAGTGAGATGTTTGCAGTCATTGAAACCCGGCTAAAAAAACCACAGCATCCCCACTGCGTCATCAACGTTTGACTAATGAGTCACACACTGCTTGCGCTTCCTAAGACAAAAGCAGTTCCTGTTCGGAAATCAGTATATTCATATATCTGAAACACCCACTAAATCCAGTACTTCTGAGTTAATGAAATAAGCTTTTACATGCTGAGACATGACTTTATAATTCCTTGCTCTCCTCAGCTGTAATTCAGTAAAGCCTTTTTTTTATCTTTCCTTGAAATGCGTTTTTCACACAAGGTTCTAATTCACAAGTGAGAATCTCTTTTCATATTGTTACTCTCTGCCACAGATTTGGCTATGCTTTATGGCATATCTGTTCAACAATCTATGTTTTAGCTCCATATCCAAGCCATACATGTAACCAGAATACGCTTAATTTTTTAGAGGGTAGCTATTTAAATCAAAATGTATTGCTATATAACATGTGAAATAAAGACTCTTGTAATGCGTAATCTGATTTTGCGTGCTGAGAGGGAAAATTCTTGCTACTTTGGCCTGTGAAACTATTTTATTTTAGTCTTCCCATTAAAACTGTTAAAACCATCTCTTCCCATGCCTGACTTCAATAATGAGCAATATCTTTTAAAGGGCATGACATTCATAAATTTCATATCAATACACGCACATAAATTGGCAGAAATTTGAAGGTAAGAGATATTTTTAACCATCACACTTATATACAGTGGCTTCTCACACACTGGCTGGTTCATTATTAAGTAATATATTTCATTGAAGCCTTCTTAATTACAGACCAAAAGAAGCAGGAGTGTTTCAGAGTCAGTAGGTTACTTTCTTTGGAAGTTGTGCGCTACCTCTCACTACCTCTGCATTATCAACTGAACATCCCTTTCCCCAAATCAGAGGAAATTACGTCGGAGATCAAAGTGTTTGTAATCCAGGCTAGATCCATGGCAGCTTCTGTTCGAAGGCTTTTATATTTCGGTGTAAAAAGGCCTCATAAATGTCACCGTGCAGGATGGGCATCACACTCCTTTTATCACCCATCTCTCCCTGCTTTCACAAGTGTACTTACCTGTGACAGCTTGCTTTCTCAAACCATCTCATTGAATTTCAAAAGACAGAGACCCCATACTCTGTTCGACTACACCCACACGCATCCAGCTGTCAGTTACCCAAATATATTTATATATATATTTTTAAACTTTTTCCACGTTTTCATCTTCCACCTCATCCTGACGCAGGCACTTCATATCTTGGAGGCTTCTTGGGGGAGCAATATCATGCCACACCAACCCACACACAGATCTCCAGAAGATCTGGAATCACCAACATTCATATGCAATTTCAAGCAGCAAACAGCCCCCCCTCCCCCACTCCCCAAACCATATGATCTTATACATTTCATTTGCCAGTTATGTTTTTAGTCTGCTGCTCTTGACTATTCAAGGTTAATTACCATGTAGTGGCAGGGAGCTATCCATTATGTAAATGTGGTGGATAGTGGGGCACCATTGAAGGCTTGCTGTGTAAGAACGTGTAATCGCGATAGAAGAGCATCCCTGAGGACTCATTGTATGGAAGCAAAGCACTCCAGAAATAGAAAAATGTGGCCTTGCCAATACTTACATATGGAGGCTGGTCATCAGAAAAAAGGAATATTTAACTAAATATGTTCCCATTTGTTTGAAGTATCATTATGAATTCTTTCCAGTTAAGCAACAGGCACGGAAGGCCACACAAAAAAAGAAAAAAAACTAAAAAGCTAAAAAAAAAAGAGAGCAACATCAACACCAACAGAAAAATAAACACTTAATGTTCTCCATATTTCATCTAACAGTGCCGAGAGTGTCCATTCATCTAAGTACAAGAACCTTATCCTCATGTCCTGTGCAAAGCAGATATTTGCTTTTGCCAAAACAGTCTTGTGGTCTGTTATCTTGTTTATTCAGCATAACTTATGCTTTTCGTTGTCCTGACACTATTCAACCACTGATGGCTAAGCGATCCCTCTTACACAGATGGCAGTTTGAACAGTGTGTTATAAATGTGTCAGTTACATGGCAAAACCTGATAAATATCTATGTGGTATCTTTTATTGCGAGTCTGCTAAGCTTAGTACTGATTTATCTCAATATGCCCATATTTGTGTGTATGTGTGTGTGTGTGTGTGTGTGTGTGTGTGTGTGTGAGAGAGAGAGAGAGAGAGAGAGAGAGAGAGAGAGAAGTGTGTATTCACATGCATGTGCGCACGAGCTAGGGAGATGTGTGCTGGAAAATCTGAACTCTAGAGTCCTGGTGCAGAGACAGGTGCACTGCAATGTGCCAACAGGGGTTACACCTGTGGAACACAGGAGTCGTCAGCATAATCTTGACGCAATCTGGCAAACGTCCAGCTTTTCAGGAGAAAAGCGGCAAGTACAACAGTGAAGACAAAACAAACACATTCTAACAGACAAAAGAACAATTAGTCAGGCTGTAGGGTAACATTAAACCCACAAAAGCCCTGAATACAAAAAAAAAAAAAATGAGGATTGTCATTGTATCACCAGAATGTGTTTTGAAAACAAACCGAGAAGATAATGGACTATATAGAGTGAAATGTAGTCAGGCAAACACTGAGTATACCAAATTTAGGCTGAAAATTTCAGAGCCATCATCTGTGCACCTGCAACCTTTATTGTCCAGTCAGCATGGAATATCTCACTATAACCAACCATTTTGGAATGTATCACAGTCAATTAATTCAGATAATAGTGCCTTCTGTGTAATTGTATTTCTAGGGCCATTCTGCACTAGTGAGTTCCAGCAGTTAGTTACCCTACAGCAATTTTATTTGTCCAGTGGCTCTCAAGAAGAAACAACTTAAAGAGAATAATGCCTTCTAATTAAAGGGGATTCAAAAGCTTTATGTTAACTCCTTCAATAACACGAGTCAACATGGACAATCAACACTAGCTTAAATGTTGGTTTGTAAACATTTCGCTTCTCTTGTTCCCATATTTACCATTTGTGCCATTCAGGTTGTATACAAACAGGACAAAAAGAAGGCTTGCCCTGAAATGTAGACACTGGCAGGAGAAAATGAAGCTCACAGTGCAAGGCCATGTCTTGCCAATGAGAGGGAGCTGGCCATGGTGCTGAAACGGCCACACACTGGGCCAATAATGCAAACAGAGGCAAAGCACACACGCCACCCAGATTACACACCGATTGTTCTGCAAAGGGCAATTTAGGCTGTTTATGTAGCTTTGGCTGTGAGTAAGTCCAGAATGATAATGCATTTTCTCCATGCCACACCAAGCCTGTCCTTATTCACATGAGAATGCATCCTTATTTTGAAAACAGCGCCCTGAAAGAACAAAAAAAATCCCTGCAACATAAACAAGCTCGACACTATCTGCTACGCCGATGAAAGAAATTACCACAGCATGTAGAATATTATCAGAAAGCCATCAGAGACAAAAGGTCACTGTTCAAGCTACTTATAGGTTAATAATATACTTGAAATGGTTCTTATTTGTGATCCTATGACCACAAAAAACAAAAAAAACAAAAACAGACTCTGTGCCGCTGATACTGAGGCAGGGCTGCAGGAAAAAGTGTTTAGGCATTTTGTCATCCACCCTCCCCCCTCAGTCTTGCGTGCTTGGCTTGCAACAGCTGCAGCTGCAGTAGATTTTCCAGCAGTTCCAAATGGACTTGACCCCACTGTGCCTCGGCAGATGCCCGTCTGCGCCTCTCGCTCTGGCATTTGGAGCTGTTTGTATGCGACGTCGCCAGCGGCGACGGATCAAGCCGAGCGCGCGGTACGGTGGCCCAGCAGGACCACGTGCTGCTCGACGTACAGATATGGGGTTTTGTCGGAAACTAGCAGGTCGATGTTCCACAGTTCACATCTAAAAACACGAAACAGGATTTCTTGTGATTCTGTCACAAGACCTTTTCAAACTCTGGAAGGAAAAAAAAAACAATATTGTTTTCACGTCTGTGTGTTTGGTTGGTATACCAAGGTTAACAAATGCAACAGATTTTAAAAAATTTTTAGATTTTTGAAGTTCTGTCTAGCATTGTTCCTATAAAGCATGCTTCTTTTAATAATCAAACCCCATAACTATAATCTACAATATTCATTTACACAATAAATCATTAATATGACTACAAAATACATGCAATCAAACAAATAATTGTCAAACCAATTAATAGCAATTTACAAATGCAAAATAATAAAGTGTTTACTTTTTACTACTTCCTGCTGTTATCTCCCTAAACAAAGCTCTTGGTGTGCTAACTCAGGGGTCTGTGTTAATCCATTTGCTAATGTAGCCCTGTGGCGTCTCCAGCTGGGTAGCTAAGTGGCTAAGTACCTTGGATGAATTACACTGATCTCCATACGACCCGGGATGAACAGTGGATGCATGCAGATTGCAAATTCCATATTGTTTGGTGATGCCATGGGCACCCAGCCAATCATATGTATGCACATGCACACATGTACATGCATTGACCAATAGAGCAGTTTTAGGATGGGAAAGAAGCAAGACTCTGACAACTGTTGACTGCAGTCATCTCAGTCTCCTCGGACGCCGCTGTTCAAAACCACCGATTAAAGCTGCCTGGTGACCTGACGCTGCTTTATGTAATTGAGTGAATAAATAATTTTGCTTCCAGTGGATACTAGTCTCTAAACTAGCCTCTGCCAGGGTACTGTCAGACTGGATTTAATTAATTTTTAATTAGGAGGGAAAATTGCTAGCTGATTCCACCGGGATGCCCAGGACATCTGTGCATTACAGATAACATTCTTAAATACTCAGAGCAGGCAAGCTTAAAGGGCATCACATCTAACATATTTAAAGAGTACACAGCATTCACAGCAGAGGCACTGCATGCATGCACCACACTGCCCAGCAGAGATACTGCTTGCATGCTGAATCCAGACAGAAGCCTCAGGTTTCACTCTTTGTAGAATTTTTCAGAGCTTCAGATGCAGAATACAAGGTTAAGTGTTTACCATGAGAAAACATGACGCTGTTACCTTTGCACAACTATCTACATCTTTGGACAATTGTGTGCATAAAGACGTGTGGTGCCATATATGTTGCATGTGTGTATATACACTCCCAGTACACACACACACACACACACACACACACACACATCTGTGAGAGAGTGAGAGAGATTGGAAGCAAACATTACAGTGTGTAGTACACAACGGTTCTAGAGAGACAGCATGTTTTGAACAGAAGCACTTCATCAGTTTGCAAGCTACATGCACAACAGAAGCACAGCTGATGAAGTAGTTTTGTATGAAACTTCTGTTCCTCTGGAAATCATGTGTACTACACTGCATTTTTACTACCACTACCTCTTTAACTATAGTACCCTGCAGTTTGAATCTTGCACCATCCAACAGTCCAAACTTTCAATTATCAAGCAATATTCATTTAGCTTTGAATTTTAATGGGAAATCCTTTAATCCCTTTGTCCACCCAACTGTTGCAAAGAAAATTGCTGAAATACAACAGCATTATTATTGTCATTATTGGCAATAGTAAATCAGATTTCACACATATTAAGAGACAATAACGTACATCAGAAGGAAAGAGGTGCTAGGCTTTTCTTTGCTTTAGGCTTTTTCCCGAAATTAAAATGTCACATTATTAAGACAATGATAAACTAATCAACAGGCTGTTCATCACGAGAAAAAATGACTTAAAATCCTTCTTGCTTGTTTTTTTTCACTTACAAGCATTGTAAGGTGCAATTCTAATATGAAATTGCAGGTGATGGTTGTGCGCGAAGTTTCAAGAAATCATTCGACATTGTTGGCCTGTTGTGAACACCGTGAAAAGCTTATTTACGGCCCGTTTTTTCCCCCTTATCAGCGGTGGCAAACCATGCAAAGCGAGATCAAAACACAGCGAACAATTCTTAAAGCCAGCTCACGCGCCTATCACACGCAGACGTAGCGTCCTGTCACTTTCTTAATCAAAGCATACGAGTCGATGCCAACTCCTAAAGACGCACCTCTGAATCTTCCGGAGGCTAATTAGCGGGTCCAAACGACAGGCGATAAATTGGCACCACTGTCACGTTTGCTCTCGAGCTTGTTATTGGTCAAAAAGTGGACGGCGCAGAGAATGTGGTGTTGGTACATGACGGCAAAACCTGTCTGTTGAGAAAGCGCTGCTGTTATGAAATAGTCAGTGTTCCTTTCTCATTAGATAGATTCTTCTTATCGCCAGGGCACTGACATTTATTTTTCTCTGTTGACAGTGCATGGTACTATGAGATGGGATATTCCATTGTTCGTGGTATTTATTTGGTTGGTTGGTTAATTGGCTGGCTGGTTGGTTTGTTGAGATAATCTCGTAAAAACCTCGATAAAGTCAAATATCTTAATCTACAGATAACTAGTAATAGTAGTCTATATCACTGTCAGAAATTCCAAACGTTCTTTAATCGCTGCATATTCAGATTGTTTCTAATGCTTGGGTTTTGGAATTAACAGCCACTAAATAACAGCATTTAACGCAGCATAAGACTGCACTGTTGAGCAAATTAATACAAATTAGAGTTTAAAATCTTAATGGTAAATAACGTTTGATATGATCACGACGTCAATAAGGGGCGGAAACTATTAGTGTTTCCTTATTAGTGTCTTGTTCATAAGTGGCGAGGAAGTGATTCACCTCGTTTTAAGTTGTCATCACAAATTAATTTGGTCAAGTGCGTTTCTTGCCGATCTCGAACTCTTGTGTTCTTACAGTAGCGTGCTGCAGCAGAGGCTCGTTGACTGTGGAGAGGCTGGTATCCTTGAATTCAGCGAGATTATTTTTGTACACAGTTCGACAGCAGTAAATAAATCCATTTCGGGGAGTCTCCTTGCGTGGTTAATGTGTATGAGACTGCTTAATTAGTTTCATGTCCAGGATATTGTAGCCATTTTGAGATACGCCCTGTGTCTGGCATTTAATTCGAGGTTGTTAGATTCATTCTATTTTTGTAACATACTAGCTATATGCTGGAACAAGAGGAAATTTGAATATGTTTCACTTTGATTTCCAACTTACGAATGGAAATTACACGCTTATCATATGCCAAAGGCAGTTTAATTAGACTCCATCAATTTGGAATGGCTTAAATTATGTAATTATGAGGTGTAGGACGAAAGAGGGGCATGAGCGATGGGAAATAATTAAATAACAAGGAAATGTGGGATTTTACAGAGACCACTTTCTATTCACTTTGTGTGATTAGCCAATAACTTGCCAAACAATTACAAAATGCGCGATCATGTTGGCCCACACAAGCCTTATGCAGTTTCGGCTAAAATTGTCTAAAATGGTGCCAAACTGCCCATTGTGTATCTCCCAAGCGTTTGAATGTGTTTTTTCATCTCGCGGCAAGTAGGAGAGTATTGGCAGTGGCATGTGGCAACATCTTTGGCCGGTGTTTAGTCAGTCCACTATTGTTGGTGGACCAGAATGTTTGCTATTTAGTGAAACAATAGAGAGACGGTTAAATTATCTTTGATTGCTTTAACCCCAGTGCTGGGATTATGGGACATGACACAGGGCTTTTGGCAGTAAATCGATATAGTCTTGTATGTACTAATACAAAAATGCATCGTGTCATTAGAAAAATCTTGTTCTTCTTTAACAATGTCTCCTTTCACTGTCTTAGGTTTCAGAGTCAGATTTGTTACCTCTGTTCTGCCCGGGCTACATGTCTGGAAAACAGGAACAATAGCCTATTTTATAAAGTTTAGAACGCATGATTAAACGAAGAACGTAGTTTTCTGGGCAATAATGTAATTATTTTTGTATATGTGTGATATTTGCGTAACACAATCAATAAATGTTTCGTAATATTGCTGTGCTACTCTGAGAATGTGTTTTCTTTGTATTCGTATGTTTGTTACTTTGTTCTTTGCTTTGTCATACAGCTGTGTGGCCTTCCCCTAGTATAACGTAAACGCTGGGTCAGGTAGACCCGTAAGGGCTACTGTTTCTGGTCAACACCGAAACTCTCTTATGTTTTGACAGATGGATGCAAAGTGCTAAAATTGCGCCATTATGCCGATTTCGCACAGCCTCTCGATATGTGCTCTGTTGATTTTTGCCAAACCCTAAATAAATAAATAAATAAACAAATAAATAAATACATACATGGATGGATGAATGGATGGATGGATAGATGAATGGATGAATGAACAAATGAATGAAAACCATGACTAATAAAAAGTCAAACCTTTTGATGTTATATGTTTGATAGATCTGGTTATTCAGAAAGGTTTTCTGAAGAGCACTGTTCAGTATAATGCTATCTAAGTCTAAAGCACTGTCTAAGTAATAAAGAGGAACATCTTAGGAACATGTAACGGAGAAATAACAGCATATACTGAAAACAGAGAGAGGGGTGGGACGTGCTTTTACATTTTGCAAGAGATTAATTAATTGATGTCGCATTCTTTGGAACAACAGAAACTGACGATTAGGAAACAATTACGTCCAGCACCTGTATCAACAACCACATTTTCTAAAGCAGAAACAAAGGACAGAATTGTGTAATTTGCTTTTATGGATTTTTGACTGAAACAAACAAAAACATGATTCAGGGCTACCAGTCCTAGAGCACGCACGCGCGCTCGCGCGTGCACACACACACACACACACACCCTTGACAGGATAAAACAACTCTGAATCACTACTCCCACAAAAGCCTGCAAAACAATGGCTCATTGAATCAGCTTTGATTACGAGAATATTAATTCATCTAAATCTCTCTTTGAGCTCTGATAGCTCTTTCAAATACCTGCCTATTAAAGGCTTGGGCACAGTGACCTTGGTTTCAGAAAGAATATGAAATGAGCTTGGCCATTATTTTCTTATTATAGAGTAGCCCTTCAAGCATTTAAAGTCCCACCTTAACATTTTACTGTTCTTTAATGCTTGCTGACTTGGCTCAAGAATGCAAGGTCAATTATGGCAGACTCCTCTCAGCAGATATTTCTATTAGGCTGATGCTTTTGTGTGAGACAGAAAAAGTGGCCCACGAGACTCAGGACAGATAGTATATAAGGCGGGAAAGGCCACATCAGTAAGACTGCATATTCACTACTGATAATGGGGCTTTCCAGTAGTCAATGTGACTGAGAGGCAGTCGATTATCAGACATCACTGATTTGATTTCTCTTGACGTAAAACAGCATTCAATGTATTTTAACATACTAAAGGGTTAATGGAAGAATGTCAGCCTGGCTCATAGATTTGCCTGAGGGGAAGGAATATCCTGTCAACAGTGTATACCAAAAGACAATTTTAAACAGTTATCACAGGAATGTAGACAATTACATATTAATGTAATTACATATAATCAACTACACAATTTTAAAACCTATACAATGTAACATTTGAGTCATACAAACTATTGAAATTCAATAAAAACCCCCAAACATTTGTATATAGGAAAATCAATCTCAATTGAACATTCATTTCTATGGTGTATATTGAGGACTGAGAGTATAGCAGCATATGTGGAAGAGCAGCACTTCAGTTGACACAGATTATTTCTTTTTTAAGTTTCAAAAAAGGACAGAGAGCTCCACCCCTCACATGTCCAGCCTCAGGTGATTAAGCACACGTCTGTAGCCAACGCCCCTTTTGTGTTCTGCATGAACACATTGTTGAGTCTGCCGTGACGGCAGGCCAGTTTCTCTCCGTTCAAATCTAACGCAGCGTCTGTGTGGTTAGGCGAGAACTTCGTCCTTGTTGAGAGATGCCCTGTTTGGCTTTCGGGAATAAGAAAGTGAACAAAAAAACATGACAGCTGAAGAGGTACGGAGGATGGGGAACAATATCTGGTTTAATTCTGAAGGTCAAGAGCAGTTGCAGTTGAAAAAAACAAAACAAATAATAATAAAAAAAACAAATATGCAAGATAAATTTGATTAACCACAAAACATAGTGTGCTAGTGTGCACTGTTGAAATGTAAGATAGATAGATAGATAGATAGATAGATAGATAGATAGATAGATAGATAGATAGATATTTAAAAATGTAGTAAAGTACACTAGGTTTCCAAAGAAAGTGCTTCTTTACTCATCTGGAATATCACCAGTTGTGTGTGTATATATATATATATATATATATATAGAGAGAGAGAGAGAGAGAGAGAGAGAGAGAGACTGAGACAAACAGACAGATGGATGGATGGATGAGATTTTTTCTAGTTAATGGTGAATTCCACCAAACAGATGTTCACCACTGTAACACTATATTGGATCTCGTCCTCACGGAGGAGCTGAGGAGCTGAAGTGGAATGGAGAGCACCATTTGCTCAGATTCCTCTTCCAAGTAAAAGGTCTATTGTCAAGAATAGCACAGTACCCAAATGGGTACATGGATACATGAAATAAAACAGGTCTATGCTTTATAGGTTCAACCAAAACTAATATTCATTGCATTACTGTATGCAACAACTCACAACCATACTTTGGGAAAATGGGTCATAAATGCCATATGCAAGCTAATTAAATGAGAGACCATACTGGAAATTACTAGGAACATATAGTGTGAAAATAGAGTCTGGGCCAACAGCAGAGATGTTACAGCTGTTAAGAAAGATCAGTATTTATATTACATTTAATGTATGCAAGCCACTATATAAAGGATATGATCACTTAGTACAGCATAGTGCTGTACTACAAAGATGAAAACAGTGCATTGTTACTTTTAACTTAACCTAATGGGTCTGGATTCAAAGACTGCACAATTTTTTGTTCTACTAGAAAGATGCTAAAACTCTCCTTTTAATAAAAAGAAAATGTTGTGGTGAGAGGAAATGCATTCAAAGGTAAGAATTAATTAACAGGACATGAAACACTTTCATTAATTTCTTAATACACACTTGTTTTTCTCTTAGAACAAACAGCATGAAATGAGACTATGGACAATAGACAACAGGCATCTTTGGGAACTGGAAAAATATTATCCTGTCTTTCTTCTTCTTTCACTGAAACACGTCTTGATTTCAGTGTTGTCTTGAGCATTTTTTAGCACATTCCATTTTCATGGACGACATGAAAATGGCAAAAATCTATACGTCTGTGACATATCAGTATCTCCACTCTCTTATCTGCCCATACCTGCAGTGCGTGGTACCTCTGCAGATAAGCTTCATCTCTTGGGTGAGCATTGAAGGAGAACTAGTCAAACAGAAGTACAGTAGAGTGGCAAGGCTTAGACCACACGCCCCTCCGAGCAGTCTCAGAGCCTTGAGTGGTCCGAACATTGTCAGTGCACAGGTCAAGTTATGGCCTGAGGGAGAACATCTGAATTGTATTGTGCATTGTAGAAGAAATTGCAGCTTGCAAGAGGAGGTCTGCCTGCAACAAAAGACACTCCACCAGAGCGCCAGTGTTTCCTAGGCCACGGGGAAGAAATGAGAATCAGCAAGCAGTCCACCCCACTCATTCTGGCCAGCGAGTCAGAAATGGGGCTGGCTTGAACAAATGCATGAACACACCTGGAACCTCAGCATCAATCCCCATGGAGTACCTGCTAAAAGACTGTCAAAGAAAGCCATGGGAAACGACCATTTTCTAGCAATAAAAGTGGGTCTAAATAAGCCCTGGGTGAATTGCACACCCCCCAGAAGATCAGTCCCTCTAATCATAAAGAAGAAGTAAACACTGAACCAAAAGCACAGAGTTTCCCTCCTTTTGTAAATTGCTCCTCAGAATATGTGTGGGGCATCTGTGGAGAGCATTCAACTGAATATCAGGGGTCTCATTGCCCCTAGCAATGGCTCCTTTCAGCATTGCCAAGCTATGAAAGAGGACTAAGACACATGGAATTGCTTCTTCTGTGGCTCTAAGGTAACCAAGGCTAGTGTGATACTGCCCAAAACTGAAAAACATATCAACAGCATTACCGTGATCACTGAAGCTATGAATCATCACAGCTAACGGCAAAGAAGAAACTACATGATGTCCTGTTCGGAATAGGAAGAGGCAGGCATGAAACCCTGCTCTCGTTCTTGGACAGGCTCCCTGTGCTATAGGGAGCTCAGTGACAGACCCAGAAAACCAGTTTCACACGCCAGAATGAGAGAAGATTCTGAGTACTCTTTCATCTGTTGTTGGATATTTGTAGCAGGGTAGCCAGCCATTGAGGTCATTTGGGATTCCGAGGCCCATTGCCATAAGAGGTATCAAGGCAGCTTGAATGTGTGAGGGCCAGAACCTGCCTGGATGGAGACATGCCGAATTCATAAACCGTGCACTTGAACACGTAGTGAACAAAATGCAAGTGGTGTTGCCCATCAGGACATTGAAATCTACTTCTCTCAGACTCAGTACCATGAAAGGAAGCTTTTAATACTGTCGGTAACCGGTGTTGGCCAGAAGAGGATAGGCCCTCCCCCTGCTAAGTATCGGTTTCCTCTCAAGGTTTCTTCCTCATGCTCTTAGGAAGTTTTTCCTTGCCACTGTCGTCCTTGGCTCGATCACTTTGGGCTTGGACTCGGACATTTATAAAGCTGCTTTGAGAGAACAACTGTTGTAAAAAGTGCTACATAAATAAATCTGATTTGATTTTATTTTAAAGGTATGATACCAATAGCATTTAGCGTGGATCTCACTGCTCACATAAATAAAATATTCTTCTGCATTTCAGCCATTGGGACCCTGTTCACTTCATTTTGGCAGAAATAAGACTAGGCTGTCAATCACAACCTTATCACACTCTACAGAATATTTAATGACAGCCTTCTTTCAAAAAAGGGTAGTATAACAGAAGAGGCACTTGAATCCCTCATGAATTGTTTGCAGCTCTATAATGCAATAACGCTATGATGCTATTTCATATTTGCAGAACACTCAAATAAAGTCATATAATTGTATCTCTTCTTGTGGTAAGTCTAGCATCATAATTTAATGGTCTATGTCCATGGAGGGCACTTATCTCTGCAAGCAAAAAGTGATAAAGGCCAGAAAAGTGAAAGAACCAAGAGTGCTTCTCTTTCCCAGCATTAAATGCACTGTGCATTTGTGCTCTGACCGTGCAACACTTTGCCAACCTCTTGATTCGCTTGTTTGAAGGCAACCTTATATCATTGTAAATTGCACCACCTCAGCAAGGCTGACTCTCTCCATCCCATGTCATGATTAGAGACTCCGGATATTGCGGTAACTAGTCAGAGACCATCCAATTTGACTGCCGCGACGTGATGAACCGCTAACGGGAGGAAAAAAAAAAACTGTGGTGAAGCTCCTCGTTATCTTCCTTGTCCTTAGCTGTGCTAACCGATGCAGTCAAGCTTACAGAATCCTTGGCTGGTGGGTCAGCAGAAAGTGACACCTCCAGCACCAAAGAGTCACCCATGTCTTCAGCAGATAACTGCTTTAACGTTGGTCAGTCATCTGATGAGATGGTCTGACTGCCGAGTGGGAAAATGAGGTACGAAGCAGCAGTGTAGACATGGTCTACGTCGGAACATTATGCAAAGTGGGGAAGGGGGAACTGCTGGACTGTATGAGAGTTTTAAAGTATTTACTTCTACAATTTTAAAAGCTGAACTGAAAAACAGTTACTTAACCTTTACAAACATGGCATACAAGTTGTTTGGATTATCAGTCTCTTCAGGACTTTCTTTGTTTCTTGTTTTCAATGTTTACTTATTGTAAATGCTATATGTATTGTAATGTAATTAAAGTTTCTTTAAAAAGTACAATGGTTGGATCTCCTTAGAAGATTATTTAAAAGCCCCAGTTTTCACACTGTAGCAAGGAAGCATGGAAATCCGCTTCACCCCAAACCCCAGATCCCAGTGAAGATATTCAAAACCCTAAACCAGCAACCGTAATCCAGCACCTCTTGGTCTAACATTTAGATGTTCTGGAAGACGCTAACTAGCAGCAGCAGATGTTATCAGTGACAAGATTCAATTTGCCTGGAGAGTACTTTTTTAGTAGCAGAGTGGGACATCTTTGCTTTTTTGGTTAGTAGAACCTGATAATATGAATATTGCCTTCTTTCTCTTAACTATTGATTCAACACTGCTGCTTTCCCCGTGTCTTCATTTACAGCATTGACAAAAGCTCTTTGTCATGCGTGGTATTGCCTATATCCAATTTACATTTAATGAACTGATGGACGCATAATCTAATGACTATTGTTTTCTAAGAAAGATCTTCTACTAGATTCCTGGAGAAAAAGTAACGAAACCATTAGAACACACCTTTTTGTTCTGAAAGAAACACTACAGTACGTTTTTAACAAAGTTAGGGATACAGCAGTTTGGAGGTGAGGACTTAAGATGGGATTCAGGATAAAGTCCTTGCACTGCCCAGTGTTTTGCAGTACTACAGTGTGGAAGCAGGTCAGGCAGCAAGTCTGTGGTGTAACTGAGCTGTGCTCTCCTCAGAGAATGTAGAGGCGCTAGTCAAAGCTGTGAGGCTTTTATGCCAGGGCCGTTGTTATGGGACTCCTACACATCAAAGCAAGTAGCCTCTCATATGGAAGGGTGCTACTCTGTGGTTAAACATTAGAGACCGGCAAACCAAAATAGGGAAAGTAATTGGATATGATAGCAACAACATCAACCATTGTTGTTGTTATTATTGTTATTGTTATTGTTGGTGTTGCTGCTGTTGTTGTGTTTGTGATTATTAAAAATAAGCATTTTATATTTTGTTACAGTGTTATATTTTATATTTTCTTACAGTGAAAATAATAGCTACAGTGCTGTCTCTATTTTGAGTTTGGGTTGTAGGTCTTAACATACAATAACAACATTACCAACAACAATAACCATAACAACAGCAGCCAACAGAACACAATGAAAAACATTCCCACTGATAATCTGTTGTTCAGAAACATATTTACAGTTTTAAATGTCAAATGAATATTTAGGCAGTTTACATTGATTTCTGTCAGTAAAAGGCATGGCTTCTTTAGTGTGTTTACCTGGATTTCAACCAATAATTTCTATTTATTTTATTTTAGTAGTTATATTTACAATTATGTACATGTAAAACTTCTGAATTTGTACATGCTGTAGCATTTTATTTGTAGTTACAATAATTGCAGTTCGGAATATACAGCAAACCACAAAACATGGACAAGCTGCATTGAACAGTGCACACTGCAGAGAGTGCATGCTAAACTGTGCTTTGTAAAGAATGCCTGCTAAAGAGTGCACAAAGTAAACAGTGCATGCTGCAAAGAGTGCATAGCGCATACTGTAAAAGGTGCATGCTAAAGAGTGCACAATGTAAAGAGTTTACACTAAAGATTGAACACTAAAGCACTGTTTGCATGTATTTGTTTAAGGGTGAATTGGAGATTCAAAACTCAGATATTGTAGCTCAGTTGGCAAGCACTTTTTATTACTGTAATACATATTGATGATTAAAAGTGGTTGAAAAAGCACTTTTCTTGCTCTGTGTCAGCCCTGTTCACCTTCACTCAGACATATTAGAGATATGCTGATATTAAAGTGCGAATGATCTATTTACGCTGCAAGAAGAAGTATTCTGTAATTTCTACTGCAAGACTCCATTAATCAAGTGTGAAGTATACAGCACCGGGGCATATTTGTCAAACACCTCTTTGCTCACATGGTCAGTGTTTACAAGTTACACTCCAGAGAAGCATTGCTGGGGTTGACTGAATACATGCAAATTATTTAATAACAAACAACCTCTTTATTACTAAAATTGTTACTTTTATTACAGCTTAGAGTTTAATACTGCAAAGAAAAAAAGACAACCCTGCAGACTCCATGTGGCTCTCTTATGATCTTCACCTTTGTTTATATATGTGCGGACTACAATTGTGCATGCATATATTTATTGATCGCTGGGGATAAGGGATAATGTAAGCTGTTGCAGGTTTTAGTAATCTCTGTCAGTCATTAAAGGGATTTGAGCTTTGATTTATCTCACATAGCCATTACTGGGGAAAGGTTATTAAAGGGCATGTATTTCTATGGGATTATATATACCATAGCATGGCATAAAGATCTAAATAATTCACACAATGCACTCTGATTCTGCTGGCATTTTAATGGTTATTTTACCACATAACTAAATACCCAAAACACCTACCTCACACCTACACTCAATTACTACTTTATTACAATATCACATAGACAAATATGTTATATAACACCTACACTGTCACACATACAGTGGCATCTGTTGCCTTGTTATTTGTTCAATCTTTTACTCTGCCCAACATGGGTCAGTTTCAAAAGGGTTTTCTATTTTGCAGATCATTCTCAAAGCAGTAGTGACTCTCAAATGCTAGTGATAATAGTTGCAGCTGTTGCTCTGGCATGAGTACATCAGTGTTGCTGGAGATTTCACACATCTGTGTCACGAAAATGTCCAACATCTAGCAACATCTGACCTTGTGGTCAGAAACCGATCACTCGTCAAGGATAGGAGGTTGGTTTCCACTGACTGGGCAAAGCAATAGATGGGCTGTAACATGTACAAGCCTTTTAATAATCTACAATAATCTACGCTAAGTGTAATATAGGAAGGATTCCATGAGGTTGAGTGTGGCCCACTAGCCAGTTTGTCTTTAATCTTTAATAAAAACAGGTTTAACAAAAACAGGCAGATGTGCAAATGTGCATTGGGGGAAAAAAGAAAATCAGAACTTTCGAGAGGCTGTTGATGGAAGCGCAGCCACAATATTATAACATTTACTGTACCTTTGACATTTTCCATCATTGTCTGATGCTTGAGGTTAGTCACACAGTGGCCCATCTGCAAATGTCAATATGACTACAGGGATTCAATTGACATAAAAAGCATACAATACAGCACTGAATATCCACGTAGCCTCGGAGAGGCACCTCGCAATGTGCTTTTCCAATCTGCTTGTCAAGGAATCTTTGTTTTGGTTTGAAGAGAGAGCTTTCCAAGCAAGGAGAGACAGTCTCATCAGAAAAAGCCTTGTAATAATTGTAAAAAAGAAACAAACAAAAAAACATTGGCATGTGAAATACCAATTAGCTTTTAGAGTGTAGCATTTTATAATGTGGGGTCTGAAAATAAATCACCTGACTTTTTAAAGCCACTAGTTTTATTTAGGTTTTTTTAGACATTTGGAGATATATAGGTGTTGGGTTAGGTAGACATCATTATTGAACATATAGAATTCTGTGGTTATAAAAATGTTGAACACCATAAAGCATATATGGAAAGTGCATATGCAAATGAACATTTAATACTGCCTCATTAGTGAGCAACTGTCAACATCTTTCTCTGCATTTCATTTGGAAGCATATATTTGTCCTTAGCCATGTTACATATTTCAAATAATGAAACCTGTGCATTGTAAGAACATTCTCAGCTTCCTTGGAACACATTTTATCACAGGAAGTCCATTGTAATATGCCCATTATAACTGCCCATGATCTTGTTCTAAACAATTTTCTTTTCTAAGCTGTACACTGGATTTGAATAAAATTACTTCTGAGTTTACGTAGCCTACACCAAAAATCCAATACACTGGTCACGTTAAAAAATTGCATTACTGGTAGATGCGCTTTTCATATGATGCAAAACGAAGCACAAAGAAAAGTGTGAGGTAAAAAGATCAATTCCTCACATCAACTTGAAATCCATAATAAGCAGGTCGCGGTGACAGCAGCGTGGAGATGTTAGGAATGCAGCTTTTATAAGAAATAATTTAGAAATGGCATCAGGAAACACAATGTCAAATCCTGTCAGCATGAATTTGTGTTTCGGGAGGAGGCATCATCTCCAGCCTTCAGAGGAATGTTTCTTCAAATGTTCTGTTTTCCTTAGATTTGCCTTTGCAAATAAATCGATACAGGGCACCTCAGAGTCCCATTCTTTTCGGAAGACGACTGGCCTCCTGCATTCGCCTGTTTTGATATAAAATAGGAAATACCCGACAGCATGCTAAACGTTCCAAATGCTCACTTGTTGCACTTGACTTCATTAAAAGACTGGCTATCAATAACATTGACGTGGAGGACAGCGGTAAATCTTACCTCAAAAACCGCTTAATTTGCGAAAGCTCTCAATTTTAGAGGTTTGTAGATAATTGTATTTGCATTTTATTTGGTGTGGCGTGCTGCTATGTGTCAGGTACAAACAAGAGCTAAAGCAATTAGTACTTCGCCAGTTCTCCAATGTTACAATTTTTCTGTCATTCCAATTTCCCCACCCTTCCTTTGTTCCTTGTCATTTAAGTCTCTCACCCTGATAATTAGCTCACGCTAATTAGATGCACTTGCATAATTGTTAATCATTGGTTCCACTAGATACATTGCCAAGAGTGCTCAGAATGCAAACTAGAGGACAGAGGGGGGGAAAATAATGCAATGCCCTAAAAGGAATAATTGTAATGGTTTGTGCAGCAAAGCACTGTAAAACGGCATATTTAAAACAGCACCGTGACCTTTGCCATAACACTTCAGTGGTGCTTTGTTTTGATTGCTTCGTTTTGGTTGGTTTGTTTTGGATTGGCTTGAATTAGTCTTTTGTTATACTGACCATTATTGGCTGACGATATTCCTGTTGAATTGAATGAAGGACTGAACTCATTCCCGCATGAAAAAGAGAAGCATTATAAAGTGTGTGGACAGGTTAACGTGTCATTGTGTGTATATGTGTGTGTGTGTGTGGGGGGGGGGGGGGTGGTATTAGGCTTTTTATAACCACCTTGGACACAACAGAGTGGGCACCCACGAACCAGCGTAATCGCGAGGACTCTGATTCGTGTCGCCACAACAAAGCTGTACAACTTGCAGCATTAAGCGCTTTAACTCATGGCGAAAAACACTCGGGCGTTCGAACCAATAAAGCGCGCTGGCCAACAGACGGCTTTATGGCATGTACAAGAGAAAATGTCCTGCGTGTTTATTACCCTGCTTACCGAGTCACCAGCGCCTGACTCCGTCTGATTACAGCTCGAATGCATTCAGGAGCATGTGTGTCACGCCCCTGGAGACTGCTGAAATGACGAGCTCCGGTGATCCCACATTAACACCGCGCGCCCTCGTCTCACTGTCAGCTCCAGCCTGGTTGGGGAATCAGCGCCATCCATCACGCGCCCTCTGAGAATCGTTTGTTGGAAACTGCAAATGTTTACTTCGTGGTGGTGGTGGGGGCGGCTAATCACGAACCCGAAGATAACCCGCAAAAGCGTAACATCCTCCTCTGCTCCCATTCGCTAGATTCATGCCACGTAAATGTTTACGGTACGCCGTCGAGATCTATTCAAATTATCTTGTCACAATGGATCCCCGGACAAAAATAACGGGCTGCTTTATGCGAGGCTGTAAACAGTTGCCATGTTTTATTGTGGCGCAACACTCGTTTATTAGAGTCCTGTGGAAGTCAAATCTAAAGGGGGCATTTAAATTTCAACTTCTTCTTCTCTCTCCCTCTTTTCAGTCTCTTGTCTCTATCCCACTCTCCCTTTAACTTGTGTTGCCTTTTTCACCCTTGCATTCCCACCACTTTGCTGAAATCTTCCCAAAGCTTAATGAGTTCTCTCTTCTGAGACAGGAGGGATGCGGGAGAAAGCCCTCTTCGCTATGCAGGCCCATGAGCGCCCGTAATCCGCCATCGATCCCTCCGTGATTTGTTGCTGTCAGCTTTCCTGAAATGATAGAAAGAGAAAAAAACAAAGGCTCGGGTTTCCAATTAGCCTCGATTATAATTGCGTGTTATTGCGGGCTCCCGAAAGTTCGCCGGCCGCGAGTAGTGTCAACGTCACCGTCGCGGTAAAGCCCTCGGGGCCTTGAGACTAGTGTCTAAGAAGACTGGCGCACCTGACGCAAGTGTGCGACACGTCCACTGAATAGGCTTTGCTCAAACTGTCAAGCCCCCAGACAGCGACGGAATATGACTTGTAACAATTGAGTAATGATAATTTCATTGCAGTAATCTTAATGTGTATTGGATTCAGGCGAGCAAAGCGGCTCTCTAAGTTCCACATACTCACGCAATATGCGCTTTCGAATTGCAAGGTGCTCACGCAGTTTTCCAAGAACAACTGGAGTCAGAACTGCACAGAGTGTAAGGGATATCGCTCATTTAAAATTCATTCTTACACGGTCGAACTTTTCCCTTCGTGCTTCTTGACAAAGGATAAAAGAGAGACGAGTCAGTGTGTTTTCCTACCTCCGTAAAAAATCGTTCTGAATACCTCTTTAGATTCCAAACGGTATTTTGTCAGACACTGTCATATAGCCTACTGCACACCCTCCTCTTACTGTCAGCTCCATCCAAGTTGGAGATATTTTTTAAGCAAGAAAGATAGTGTACTTCAATGACATTTGAGAAGAACAGAATTATGTAAATTACGAGTGGAAAACTAGAGGAAAAACAACGTGCGTTGCATGCGTGTTTCACATTCTGAAAACCCAACAAGAAGCATAGGCTATGTGCATAAAATAACAGGACGCTCTGTGCGGGAAAAAAAAAAGTATCTGCCCAATGATATAGAGACACCGCAGGATAATTAGGATTATATGAGCCATCATCATTGTTTCACAGTTAATGTCTTTTATGGAGCATTTCAGATACAGTACCGTAATGGCAATCACCACTCCCCAGCACACGGTGAAAGGTTCGCTCCCCCTCCCCACCTGCTCCCCTCCCCACACTCCCCGTTAGGGAGTCTTTTGGCAAGGCTGCACAAATATCAGACCTGCCTTATCTGATGAAAAGCAGGCGCCGTAACCAGTGCTGCGTTGCCATAGCAACAGCAAAGCAACTGACAGGGCTCAGGCAGCGCGATTCACCACAAAAGGTATCTTACGGGCACGAGGACGCAAATGCTTCCGTTGGTCCACTTCAGCAGTGCTGGCCGAGGTGATCTTGTTGGCTGTCGTTTTTTTAAAATGTAGTCGCGAATTTTAAAAAGGTAAAAGTTCGTGATACAGCCGCAAGCACAGAGAGCTATCTACTGAACTTTTCATACACCGCCTCCTGTCTTTTTCGCTCGTATGTGAAAGGTGTATTCTGTCTTTGTTTTCTTGCCTCTTCACAAACAAATGAATATGCACCCCCCCGTCCCTCCCCTCCCCACCCCACGGCTCTACGAGACACTGAACTGTGGGCAGAACGCCACCTGCCAGCTCGTCCCCTGGTTTTTACTGTGCTATGTACGAAAACACGGCTACGTCCCCGATGTCTCGTCTCACTTCCCCAGCAGCTGCCGCACTCACTGCGAACCCTCACCCCCAATCCAGAGGCGAGCGTGCCCCTCCTCTAATGAGACCACTGCGCTCCCTTTACCCCCTCCCTGGTGACAACTATTTTCTTTGCAGCTGCAGTTTGCAGCTGATTAATTAGAACACGTTAAAATAATTATCATATCTGAGTTCAAAGGTTAGTTTTCTGTTCTATTGCCGGTCCTCAGGATGATAATTCAAATGATATGCAATTATATATATTTTCATAAATATCATGAAGATGGAAACACAGCCAGTGTTGGCAAAACTCGAAACAGTAATTACACGAGAGACGACGGCCTTCTGGCACACCCGATGGAAATGGCAGTAAGTCCTAATATCCTTATTTTTAGGTCAGTTTTCAGTGATTTTTATTTTGGCAATATGTAGTGCAAATCAGTATAAATCTAGCAGTACCAAACTCCATCTAGCAGTACCAAATTCGGCTCCTTGTGCAACCCCGTAATTCAAGCTCACTAGGCAGGATCATTTCCTGTGTCTTGTAGTTACAGAGTTTTTCGTTTGTGTTCTTGTGGATCTTGGTCTTGTACATTCGCAGTAGTAGAGAAGAGACCCTAATTACAATTTCATTATGATTTATGATTTTTATTGTCGAGGAGTTCGGTGGTGTAAAGCCGCTGGTTTGGAGCAGGTTCATTAACAATGTGTATGTGTAAATCATTTCTTGGTTGCACAAGAGCTCAGACGTGGTAACGCAGTAAATGTGCCATGAGGCCCTCATTACACACAGATTTACAGATTTATGCAAATGCGCAGGCAGGGAGGGTATTTTGATTGGATGTTAGTCCTGGTAGTTCAGGGGAAACAGAAGAGGGTCACTGGCAATAACCACTGAGCATCACAGTAATGTGATATTAATGCTCTCTGACATTACATAATGTCATCAATCGTCCCTGGTGCAAGTAACAAACTAATCTTTTTGGTAGGAAGCTCACCAGAACACTAACACATTCACATTAGATCAGTGTACATATGACATATTTTGACAATGTTATTCACTGATCACACAAATGTAAATGTAATCCATTAAGAATCTAGTAGTCTACTATATATGTAGGAAGTCACTGAAATAAAAATGCTAGCAACAACAAAAACCTTAATCAGTGGCATCAACAGGCATCACATGGACGTTAGTGTGATGACTCATCAGTTTTCACTCATTTAATATCTAATCTACAATGACACTGGGATTTCATAAAGATAAACTTGTAGATCATAAAGATAATCTATCTTTTAAACTAATTTTATCAGTGCTGATGGTGATATACCAATTCTAACATTGACATTGTTTACATTGACCCTGTGTTGACTGGATTAAAAAAATTAGAAAAAATCATTTGGTCCTTGGCCTGATCACCAATGGAGCAACACAGACCTGTTGAAAGTACTTAATGACATAATAATACACTGCAATAATACACTGGAAAAAATGATTTTTTTAATTGCGTGGAATTATATGAGCTTCTGGTGCAAACATTTTTCTCCATGACACTTTCATAGTACCCTTCTTTAACAGAAACATCTAAATCTTATTTTTAGCATAATATCTACCATGAATCTAAATTAATCAAAATACACCAATTGTTTGATCAAAATGACTATATAGTCAGGCTCTCTTTGATGAGTCTGAGAGAACTAGGTAAACCAGCGGGTTATTAGAACAGACAGGCCAAAGATGAAAAGCAATCAGAACCTTTCAAGAACATGAACATGAACATTGCAGCTGGGAGCTCGGCAACCCTAGCAGGTGCAGAGCAAAGGAAGTTGGTCTAAAACAGTACTATTTAAGTACAGCATGAGAGAAACGAACGAACAAAGATCTATAAATCAATATAAGGTCTGCAGTCTGTGACACTTGTCACATCCATCACACTTTTCCTCACATCGGTGCCGAACGTCTGACTCAGGGGCTTTGTGAGATCTGCAAACTCTGCCTTTAATCCGTACCAGCTTGCTAGAGACATTTAAACTCCCTTAAAATAGTTCTTTTGTGCATGTGGCTGTGACCCTTGCTCCCATCTGAAAATAAATGGGCTATAGAAAAGTTTTTCACCCGATAAGCCATCTGAAGGCAGCCTTCCAACATGTTCAAAACACCTTCTGATTCCAAAGATGAGAATCATCTTGAATTCGGGTTGCGGCAGATTTAATCGCACGCGTGATCCATCTACTCTAAACGTCGCACTTAACAAGACTCTATCAAGCTACTCTGACACATCAAACGGTACCGCGGCCCATGTCTAACCACTCCCCCCCCTCCACAAACACACACACACACACACACACACACACACACACACACGCACACGCACACGCACACACACACGCTTTCCCCGCACCTCTGCACAACCGCGCGGCTTTCATCAACGTACTCCTCATCAAAACAGAACTCGCCTCTGCACCGTATTGATCCACAAGCCACCGCACTCGTTCCCCGAGTGAGAACATAACACTGGCACGCCAAGAGAGATGGAGGTGTGGGCGTCTTTCGCGTGTCATGATTAATTAGCCGGCGCTACACCGGTTCTCTCCCCGCCGCTTTTCATCAACGGCGAGTGTCAACTCCGCTTCGCGCCTGCAGGTGGGTCCCGACGCAGGAGGCGCGGGCAACGAGCGGGATGAAAGCACCCCGCGGAAAAGCATCGAGCGTGACCTCGTGGCACGGGTCAGCAAACGCTGCGTTTTCTCATTTTCACCAAACCACGTGTGCGGCGCGCCCGGCTCTCGAGCGCGGCCTGCTAATGGAGGCGTTTGGATTCGTCGCCTACCTTTTGTTGTCCTGAACGCATAAAACCCCGCTGGAAATGTTCAACACACGCCATTAGAGCCGTTCGTTTGAATGCGGAACAGAAAACCACGCACACGTTCACCTCGTCCTGTTCCTTTCAGTTGTTTATATTTTAGCCAGTCATTGCTAAGCAAACACTGAGTTGGTGGGCTTAATGCAGCCACATAAAGGCACCACCACCAGCCTCCACCACATATGGCCCCATTACTCCATTCTTCTTCGGTTTCCACTCTTCCACACTGTTACATCACTGATTGTATCTCTCTCTGTTTCGAGGACTCCCAACAGCTCTTGTGGCCTATTAAAAGGCTTGTATAGCTACATGTAGGTACTCCTGATCATAAGTGATTCTTTTTTTTTTTTTTTTTAACTTTCCCCACTCCTTTACTTAATAAGGGCAGAAGGTATAATTGAGCTGTAATAAAAGCTAAAGCGGAGGGGATATATAAACAGCTGACACCTTAATCTAAGGCTTCCACTTCTACTGTGTCTTTAAGGGATCTTATTACACATTGTCTATTAAAACCCACATACAGTACACACAACTCAAAAGCCACTCAAATCCTCATAATTATGTTTCACCTATCAAGGGGATGCATTAATAAGCTCATAAACTTCAAAGGGCATGGGGCTATCCATACTTAAAATATGAGCGCCACAACAAGAAGTGCTTGTTATATTACAGTGCCTCTGTAATATAACAAATTGGCATTAGTTAGTGTGCTGCAAAATGATGAGTCACATGTTTCTTTTATTATGATGTCATGTCATAGACTCTAATTTTCAAAAACTGGCAGCTAGAGGCCCCGCCTCAAGGTACGAAGAAGGCACACGAACAAGGGAAAGTAATTATATTGGACTTTGCCATAATAGGGCAGAAAAAGCTACGGTCACTAAACTGTTGATTGTTAATAACTTTTTGCTAGAAGTGACTCATGCAAATTCCTACGAATCTTCAAGAAACCGTGTGAGATCTTGTTGCAAAACCTCAAAGGGCAGTCTTAAAGGAGGAGTACAGCTTTATGACACTTCCTGACAGTTTCTGGTAAAACATGCCAGAAGTAAGAAACCCTGAAGGTGAAGGTTTTATTTTGGGAGGCCAGGACATATAAAGCGGTAAAAACCCCAGGCCTGGGACACTGTTTGGTGTTTTCTTTTCTCTATACACCTGCCTCAGCTCACTATGGGTCTAGTAATTAGTAGACGTTTTGAATACAATCTGTAAAAGCACAGAAACACAATTGTCAGTTGCATGGGAGACCAACCACTGGGATCAAACAAGACTGAGATACAGTTGTGGAAAATAAACTCAAGGCAACACTTAAGAAAAAGCCAAAGACAGAAATAAAAGAACAAGTTTCTGGTAGAGCTGCAGGTTCTAAAACACAAACTTGGTCTGTCTGTTCCTGCTCTTCAGCTTTCACATAGGTAATCTGGATAGAGATTAAGAAGAAGTGTGTCAAACAAGAAAGAGTCAGAACCCACATAAACCTTGCTGAGCCACTAGTCCCTCGATCCCGTCAATGTCTACCATGGTAACTTCAAGCACATCAATGCCTGTATTGCCAACTTATGCTTTTTTCTAAACTTATTTTTGAAGTTTTTGAAGTACACTTATCAGATGGAGAACTATGGTTTTCTTCGAGCATGCTGTAATACCTGAAACTTGTCTTTTCTCCTGACTATTCAGTCATTATTACGCATGTCCATGTTCCAGTGAGTTGTGGCCACTTTGACCCAGAACACAATTAACTGGACCAAATCTTGAAATTATAAAAGAAGTGAAGCATCCCTTCTCTTAATTATTGCTCTGAGCAGGTAACCAGGCCATAAAAGTGAAATATCCTAATTAAAGTGTGCTTGAAAGACAGGGTGATTTCAATGTGCAGGAGTCTGACTGCAAACTGGGGGAAAATGATACAATAATTACATCTCTGGGTCATTATCTATGCAGTGCACAAGGCAATTATTCTCATCAAATTTGCTGAAGAACGATGACGTATCATGAATTTTATGAACGCATGCAAAGATTGCATTATAGGTTGATTTTGAATCGCCATGTTATTGATGGTGTAACCATACTGTCTATTGTTACTCTTGCAAAAAAGAGAAGTCAAGGACATCCTGTATCTGGTCTCCTACATGGCTCCATGTGATAGACTTGCACTGTAAAGAGCACCGTAACACCGAGTCATGTAGCCACAGGGCTCCAGTTTCAACAGCATTAATTATGGTCACGTGACCTTTTAGAGACCAAACTCTGTCCAGCGTCACACTCTGTCCAATATCAGATATAAAGGCAACGCATAAGACCCTTGGAGTGGTACATTAAGCTGTCATTAAGAATAAAAATACCAAGAATCTTCATACATGCACGGTGAAAATGTCATGAATATTCATCATGGAGGGTGGGGTTAAGTGACTTATTGAAGGTCACAGGATTGAGAGGTCTATGTGGTGAACCTGAGTCCTCCACTCCCCATCCCATTTTAAAAATAATCTGCTAAGTTGATAGTCGGCCATCTTAAAGAACCATATTGACACCTTAAACAACTGATGAATCTCCAGAAGGACAAAATCCATCTTGAATGATTTTTCCATCAGTTAAAAAAAAAAAAGGAATGTGCACATTAATAATTCACACTAATTTCTAGAGCAATTGATCCTCAGCTCTTGCTCTGGAATAACTTATATAAAGACAGCTGCCCACTGTAAAACCGCAGAGATCCCACTGACACGCTCGACGATGAAGCGTGCATATGCTCTAATCGCTGTTGATTTAAAGCGGATTCCCCCCAGGGGCCACATGACATGATTTCACAGCTGCTTGCATTTTGCCTTTCACAATGCGTTTTCTTCACCGAGTCATACCTGTTAACAAAAACCTTTCTATTCGTGTTATCAGCAGCGTAGTGAAACTCTCCTCCACCTGTCGCGATGCTATTAGAAGCAGGAAAAGGAGAGAAAGAGAGAAAGAAAAGACTGCTCTCTCGGTTTTGTGCGTTTGGTGAACCAATTAGATACCCCTCAGTCCCCTGGCCATTTTCTCAACAATAGCCTTTGCAAACTGTTCTAAAGGTTGCTCTACAACTTTGGATTTAGCAAATAAATAGGAAGCACTAACTCCATTATATTTTATAGACTATGCTTCAAGGCGCCGACAGAAGATAAGGCCCAGTTTTATTTGCCACTTCCATAAAGGTGACTTATAACTCATTATTGGACTGTCGTCAGAAGTGTCAATAGCAGATTAAAAGGCGAGGAGAGGGGTGGACGCTGGCCCTCCTTCCAGCTGATTTAGCGTGACTCCCTGGCATATAACAATAAGAGGGATGCAGCTGCAGTCTTTGCTTGTTAACAGGGTCAATTTAGTTTTTGGCCCCTATTGACACTTTTATCAAAGTGATATATAGGACAGGGCCATTATTGCAACAATATTTCAAGCCAGAGAACGTGAGCTCGGACAAAAGAGTTGGTAATTATGGCCTGGGTGCGGCCAGGGACAAAGGAGGGAAGCCAAGAGGTTGCTCTTTCTCCTGCTGCCCTCGTGCCTGGGTGAATAAGGGCAGGGGAGGTGTGTGTGTATGTGTGTGTGTGTCGGCGGGGGGGGGGGGTCCACGTGCACACCCAGTGCTTCTTAGTCACATGTTTCTCTACACGAACCTCTTCATTCACAATTGCTCTTCTGCAGCTGTTACCACAGAGCACAGAGCAACAGTTATTAACGAGCAGGTCGGAAGGGACAGCAACAAAGCTTGTGGCGGCTGGACCTCAGACTGGAGAGCACGCTGTTTACCCAGAAAACATTACACAGACCGAGACGCGCTTCTGGTGGAGAGCATTTTTTTTTTCCAAGCCTTCGGCTCAGTGGGTTTAATGACAACGTGACTACAGCAAACTACGTCAGTGCATGACAATGCTGGATCCGCTCACGCAGCTTTTTGGGGTCAAAGTGACAAAAAAAAAAACCCCTGCGCCCTGACTGAACTCTGAAAAGATTTCGACTCTGGCGTGACGGAGGGCATCAGATTCGTGCGCAGCTGTTGCTCTTATTAAAAATGAAAATGAAATAGTTTGGATGGCTTTCTAGACTGAGAGGTTAACAAAGCTCATCTCATTCTGTAAGCACTTAACTGACCAATTATTGTCACCACTTTTCCTCAGAGGGTCCCATTTTTCAATGCACTGATATGATGAGCAATTACAACTGTTCAACCTTGAAGGGTGATATAATGCTCCTGCAGGGATATGTTGCGGGCGGATTACTTTAAAAATTCTTTTAACTCAAAAAAAAATAAAAGAAAAAAATAAAAGAAAATAAAATCAGCATGGATTGTGAAAGCAGGCTGTCTGAAGCTGGGCTGTCATATCTGGCAAATGCTATTTGTGCTCTCCATTTTCAGAACAATCCAATAAGTGTCACGTCTGTCTGCATTCATACCTACTTACCATCCCTTCGTGCAGGTTATTAACAGTGGAGAAACTCTAAACGCCCACTAGAACAAGGCCGGGTCATGCTCGACAAAGCTGCCTACATTTAGTTGGAGATAATTGGTCACAATTAAGTGGCTCTCGCATAATGAAATAATAAGCTATGCATGAAGGTCAAGACAGTGAATTTCAAGCTGCTCTGGAAATGCCATGATGTATCGACAAGTTCAATAATTGCTTGTGTTTACTGTGGATAAGTCAAATATGAGGAACTGAAATAGAAGACTGTAGACAAAATTTCGTGGTGTCATTTTTATATCAAGGTCAGATATATAGCTAACAGCATATATAGCTGTGGTGAAACAAAGGCCGGCTCTGAATGAAGTTAATGTTCAGGAGTTCAGTACAGAAGGTTCAGTACGCCATATTGTTTTAAGTACGCCATTACTGACTGTCCGCATTTCCACATGTCCACGAGAAGGAACAAAAGCAAATAACTGAAATCATCTCAGGTGAAAACAACGGTGGCACTGCACCAGTGACATGTGTCGTAAAAGTTAACACGTCGCTTTTCTCAACTTCTCAGGTTTTTCGTTCCTCCTCACTCTCACCGCTTTCCTCGCCCACTCCGCCGACGCCATGCGAGCCAGGCCTCTCTTCGTCTTTGTCGTCTGTTCTCTTTTGCAGTCTGTCTCCTCCGACCACCACACTGCCCTTCCATCTGGCATCGGCCGCCGCCGTTCGGCAGGACGCGTGCCATCGCGGGCTGCGGCGTCCACGGCACGTCTCTCGCCATCCCCTGGCTCCTAGACTCCACGCGCCCAGCCTGGAGCAGCTTACCGCCGTTCCTCGGCCGACTTGGATCCTGGCAGCGCGGCCTCCCCGGTGGCCGTGAAGAGATGGAGCTGAGAAACACAATCGCTCCACAGTCTCCATATGGGGTACTGTTTGAGCGTGTGAGAGGTTTGAGAGTTTAAATGTACTCAGTCCTAAAGATTGAAATCAGACAAGGTGAGATGAGGGTGTTATCAGTGACTGAAATGCCTGGAGGTCCTTTCAGTGTGGTGTACTCTTTTTAAGTAGCAGAGAGAGAGAAAGAGAGAGAGAGAGAGAGAGAGAGAGAAAGAAAGAAAGAAAGAAAGAAAGAAAGAAAGAAAGAAAGAAAGAAAGAAAGAAAGAAAGAAAGAAAGAAAGAAAAGAAAAAGAAAACTGCAGTTTGACTTTGAGTCCTATGTTATGGCAAGGTCATAATAAAGGTCACGTGAAGCAAACCATGCAAACATCCTTTGCCACCACAAAGATTTATTAGTCATGTTCGGCTATTGGAAACACATGGCTAATTTAGCAGCCATTACAGGTGACATTTTGATGAATGGTAAAACCTATATTCGCATACCAGGGCAGCATAATGGTCAATTTACTGAGGTCTGCTGCAAAGTACAAAGAAGAATAACTTCACAATATTTTACTTTCACATGGAAATAGCATCATATTAAACAGATATCTTAAAAAAGGATTTTTTTTCAAAGCATATTTGCTTATGTGTTTTATATTAATGAAAAATTGCAGTCACTAAGAAAGAGAAGAAAATAATTCAAAAAGAAAAGTGCTGTTTTAAAATATATGTTAAAAAAAAAAGATATATTAAGATCAGCTGGTTCAAAGCCAACTGGGTAGATTCTTGCATATTTAAAGGATATTATTCATATCAGATGAAACATTTGTTCATATGAAAATTGATCAATCAGACATAAAAGGAGAATATCATGCACAGAATATAATTGCAATTACACAGAGTAAGATGTCAACTATCCTAGACCAGACTATTACAGCTGTACATAAGTGAGCAGACCAGCCACAACAGACACCACCACCTCGTAAGATCTTCACAGGAATCTTCCTCTGGCACCTCCCTTCCTCTGTGTTTTGGTGATTTAAGCCCAGGGACAGTGAGTCCTGGAACCCAATACCCATCCCTCTCCAAACTCATTTTTATAAGTTTTAAACCAACCACATACAAAACCTCTTTAGAGGTGGCCCCACTAAAAATACTTAACATCTCTCTCAACCTCCAATAAACCACATTATTATTTGCTTTAGTGTCTTCATTGAATATATTACGCAGTATCATTGGTATTCAGTGTTGCTACAGTAGCCCAGACAAATGAAATCTGTTGGTTCCTCTCCATGTTTGCAAGGTACGGGTTTGTGACAACTAAAGTATATTTCACAGATGCCCCACTATGCAGAAGGAGTAAAACTGATAAAGGACACAGAAACAAGAACAGCAACAAGAACAACAACAACAACAAAAAAAAAAAAAAACAGGAAAGAATTTGACTGCAAGACATAACAAACATGGTCTAGGCAGTTGTACTGTACCTATTCCGGGCCAAAAGCAAACAGCACAGAACCAATTCATTGGGAAGAGAACAACAGACCTTGAGTCTCTCCCCTGCTGCGATTTTGAGACACAAGCACCAGGGAGCGCTTTGTACCACCGCGTAAGATTGCTTTTGATTTAAGAAAACAAAATATAAACGGGATGTCTATGATATGAGCATTGAATCAGAGGTGAACTGGGAGACTTCTTATTGGTGTGATATTGAATTCCATTTTTTCTCCCTGAATATGCTCCCTATGGTCGCTTTTGACGTTAGCGTAATGGGAATTTGCCTGGAGCAGAGCTTGCACCATATACTTTTCCAAGTAACAGAAACAGAGATGCCCCTGGGGCAGTGAGCTGTAGAACTTTTCATCTCAGGTTCTCAGAGCGAGCCTCAGACTCTTAACAGCCTACAGCTGGAAGACGTCATGCTCTGATACAGTGGTGAAAGATTGACCTTTGGCCTCATGTGGGCGCCGCATTACGGTTACACTCGTGACATAAAACGACATGAAAATGACGCGTACGGAACACGAGGGAAAATGTCTAGCGGCTGTGGTACTAGACACCATGGCAACAATATCAGGGTACAACCTTACAATACCTCCAGCACAGGATTACAAACATAACCTGATTTCATTTTTGAACCCCTGGCATTCAAAACTCTTGATGCGAATTCTTTGCAGCAGTGCGTTTGGAAGGCCGGCGTGCCAAGCTTCACCTCATAAAGAAATGGCGCGGTTTGCGTCGGCGATGTCCGTGTTAGTGACAGCTTCTGAATTGGCCCCCCAAAAAATGATGAAGCTTCAAAGCGTTTGCTCTGGCTGAGCGTGCTGTACTGTCCGTCAGATCGGGGGTGGCGTCGGTATGTTGTCAATAGCAGGGCGTTCTGCCCTTAGGGCACTTGGAGTAGGCTCTGAGCCCTCCTGTGGAGAGGCTTTCAGTGGTCAGCTCCGTAACATGGGTGGGGGGTGGGGGGGCTCACTAACCAGCCACTGTTGAAAGAGTTTTTCATCATTGGTCATCGTTTTAATGTTACAAAAAAAGGTTTCGAGTGATCACATTGGTAATCGCTAGATGTGTGTCCATTTAGTGTCTGTCCTTTTAATTAACAGAACAATTGATGGTATTCTGATGAGAGCTTGTTTGATTTTGAGTGGGTAGAATGGATTTATGGGCTCATGGAGCTGCATTATGAACAGAAATCTTTTGTGCAGAAGCTTGTGCTAAAAAAAATGTAGCAGGTGTAGGAAAACAAAAAAGATGAATCATCAAATGAGTCCCCCGGAGTCATACAGGAGTGGATCGAAATATCAGGGACTGCTCTCACTCCAAGCTGCCAGCTGACACGCAAAACTTTAAGTCACAAAAGAAAAAGTGTGATATTTTGATATCTAAAGGTATTTCATAGCTGGATCAGACAGCACTGGTGAAGTGTAAATTACATATATGCAGTTATATGTGTGTAAAATACCTAACAATCATTTGCAGTTATATATATATATATATATGATAAATTACACTTTATGAGGTACACCTTGCCTGTGGACCCCTTTTAGCTTTAAAACTGACTTAATTCTTCATGCCATATATTCAACAAGGTGCTGGAAACATTCCTGTGAGATGGTCCACATTGGCATGATAGCATCACGCAGTTGCTGCAGATTTGCCAGCTGCACTTTCATGATACGAATCTCCCGTTCCACCACATCCCAAAGGTGCCCTCTGGGATTGGGGTCTGGTGACTGCGGAGGCCATCTGAGTGCGGTGAACTCACTGTCATGTTCAAGAAACCAGTTTCAGATGATTTTAGCTTTGTGACATGGTACATTATCCTGCTGGAATTACCGATCAGAAGATGGGTGCACTGTGGTCATAAAGGGAAGGACACGACAAGCAACAATAGTCAGGTAGGCTGTGGTGTTTAAAAGATGCTCAGTTGGTATTGAGGAGCCCAAAGTATGCTCAGAAAATTACACCACCACCAGCAGCAGCCTGAACTGTTATATTTGCATTAACACGTGTACCTAATGTTGTTGCCAGTGAGTGTATTATAAAGGTTGAATTCATAGCCAATCACACAACAAAACCAAAAGTATGAATGCCCTATATTTACTTGCATTTCTTTATAACAGTGACCGTGAATCTGGAATGTCTGGTGACATTTTCTGCATGGTTAACCCACACCTAACCCAGCTCATAAAAGGCTGGGTGTGAGATGAGCTGAGTTGCAGTATAAAACCATACCACTAACCCACATCCTCGTTAACAGAGCAGTGTGCAGCGAAGGTGAGCAAGCACGTCAGAGTAGCAGACATGAAGCATGCTAGCTGTGGCTAATGCTAGCTGTGGCTAATGCTAGCTCTGCAGCAGAATAGGAAATACTTCTGAATCGCACCTTTAGAATACAATAGTATAGAAGACTTTTGAGATCACAATGCATTGAAGACATCTGAGATATCATGATGCACTGAATCCTAAAAAAAAACACACTGACATCACTGAAAAATACTAAATCCCCAGACCGTAGCAAGCTGAGCACTAGGCATGGGAACCACTGTTCCAGAATAATAATGTCCAGTTTTTCACAGTTTACACACCTCCTCAGATGACACATAAACAGCCACCAGTGTACTCAGTGTGTCAGTGTCTTTTGTTCTGGGTATTATTTCTCTATCTGTCATATTTCCTGACTCTCCTACCCTCGCCACACACTGTTATGCTGTGCATTCACAGTTTGTAGTTCTGTGTCCAGTGCTACTGCTTTGTTGTTGTGATGCACCACGGACCAGAAGAAACCATCTCGACATTTGTTTACAAAGTGAGAATAAATGATAAATGGAGGATTTTGACTTCCCAGAATGGTTTTAGGCAGCATATGAGTTCTTATCTAAGAGTTTTTTTCCAAATTAAGCTGAAAGAGATGTAGCATTAATGTTAATGGTAGAAAGTACTAGAAATCCGCATTATCACTCTGGGAACTGCAGCCCTTTCACCAAAATGTCTACACAACTGGGTTTTGAAGAAAAGCTCTATTATACAAGTCTGATGTAGCAGGAATAACACTTCTTTCATAAAACATCACAGCGGGTGTTTGGAAGGCCTTGCCGTCTTTTTTGTCATAAAATAAGAACAGAAAAGAAGAGGTCAGTGACGTCATTACTACCTGCTCTTAAGCAAATGCACTCCGAAGGTCAGCCATGATTAAAACCTAAAGCGCTTCGTCTTAAAAAGAGCAAACCATTAGCAACTGTGCAAGCTAAGATGATTCAGCACTCAGGCTAAAATGATTCAGCACTCAGGCTGGCGAGGCACGCAGAGACAGACGAGCACATCAAACCTGATTGCTGAAAAAACGTTGCCCGCCAAGAACCTGCCGAGAACCTACCTAATAATTACCTCCCCCCTGAGGCGGGATGGTGAGAGGTTACAGGAGGCAGTAGTGAGAGTGACCGATGTCAGTACAGCAAGCGTTAACAAGGGCCCTGTATAAATCTTGCATATGTTTTGGAGTAGAGGAGGTCGTCTGTCACATACTACACCAGGCTCTGCACTTGTGATAAACTGCTGGCTCCCTGCAGTATAACTACTATGATGTGCCATGCATAATGAAGGAGTTGGGCACCGGGAAAAATCCACTTCTACCTCGCGACAGGAAAGCCAGTGGAGTTTTGTTTTTTGATCTGTAGGAGAAATTGGGAAACTGAATATAAACCGCTGGCATAAAATATTAATGGAAGTTCATTATGCCATTAGGCTGTGTTTATCTGTATTCAAAGCCCAATAAGAGGCCTGTGAGACGGTGTGTGTGTGCATTTTTGTGTGTGTGTGTATCTGATAACTCACAATTTACAACTTGGGGGAAATGATCTTTTTACTACACGTGAGATTTTTTTTCCTTGACTGTTCCTGACATTAGTTGGGTATAAAACCAGCGTTAATGTGGGGTTTCTTGTGGAGATGCTGGACACACAAACACAAATACGGTTTGCTTGCTGACTATTTTAGAATAGTTTTCATATATATTCGACTACACATATATCTCACCTACTGGAGGGATCATATACAAGATATAGAAGAACATATGCAAGGCGTACGAGCTGAATACCTTCAAGTCCAAACAGGAGAGAGAGAGAGTGCAGAGAGTGGTGGAAGGTAACAAGATCCTGTGGAACCTCCAGATCCAGACAGTGGAGAACCACCCAGACACTGCGACAACAGACAAGATACAGAAAAGAATAATGGTAATAGATGTGGAAATCCCTAGGGATGGAAACATCCAAAGATAGGAATGTGTCAAGAAGGGGAAAAAAAGATATATAATCAAATCCAATGATATTACAGGTGAGTGACTGCTACAGTAGAGATATTTAAAAATGTAGTGAAGTACACAAGGACATTTTGGACAGAGATCCTTCATTAGCTCTGCAAGCAAATATATTTGTGTGTGTATATTAGGTAATCCCACTGGAAAGTAGAGTTCTGTTGTGTCTTGTTTTTCTGGTCCATGGTGCATCACAACAACAGAACAGCAGCACTGGACATGGGCTTTTTTTCAGTATATATATTTATTTATACTCACCCCATAGATACATCAGTGAACACATGTAATGTATTTTAGTGAACAACATATAAATGTCTTGAAGAACTTTCAGCTGGTATTTTAGCCATAAGCTCCAAGGTCAAGATTTCACAAAAAACAAACCAAAAAAAAAAGTAAACAAGAATAAAGCATATTACACAATATTTTCATTTATTATTGTGTCACCACTTTTTACGTTCGTAAGTGTAGTGTACTTGCGTAAACGAGCACTTTCTTCAGCTTTAAGATCTTCAGAAAACAAAGGACGTATGTTCAAGCTCTTGAGCACAAAAGATCCATGATAATTCTCTCAAAATGGGCTTTAGTGCCTTAGGAAGTGAGCATACATAAACACAAAAGCTCTTCCTCCAATTGTAATCACTGAAATCTCTGAAGACTTTCTCCAACATGAAACGTTTAGCTGATTTGCACTCTTAGTGAGGACCTATTTATGCTAGAGGCACTTTCTTCCATACCTCTCTAATAAGCAGCAAATATTCATCACAAACTCATGTGCGTTGGCTTAAACGTTTAAAATGACCAAAGAACTAGAAATGCTAAAAACAATAATATTCTGGAATGTAAATATTTGGATCAAAATATGTTTCTATAAACATCTATAGAAAAATCTACAAAATACAAAATATTTCTATAAAATGTTCAGAAATAAATGGTGTGATAAAAAGAAATTAACAAGCTTGTTTTGAGAACATCTGAAAATGGAAACAGATAAATTAGACATCCGGCTTTCTGTGTAATATAATATCTGAGCATTATATGTTGTCAAAGGTGTTCACAGTCGGATACCAATATATATTTACACATATTTTTAGTAACAAAATCAATAACAAATAAGAAATCTGCCTAGTTTTTGCATGGTTAATAAAGTATTGTGTTTATATTGTAATGTATCATGTCTTACATTTAAACATACTTTGGGGGCACTAATGAGTGCACTAAACAAAAGCCTCAGATGTAGCTGTAAAGTTATTCGTAATATTATTTATATGATAGTATTTGATATTAATAAACCACTTACCAGCCATGAGATTTATGAAGCATAGCAGTGAGTAAAACATTTAAAGTTAAATAAAATATATAAATGAATTTAAAAAAAGGATATCAGCAGGCATGGAGTATAGCTTAAGTCACACACACATACACACACACACACACGCACACACATACACACACACACATACACACGCACAAACATGCACGAATGCGCACACACACACGCACGCACGCATGCACACACGCACGAACATGCACAAATGCACACACACACACACACACACGCATCCCTCTGAGATCACACACCCCTACTTTCAGTGCCTAAACTCTAAGGATTAAATTAGGGGTGAACAGTGCCTGAGAGTTGCTGAGCAGGGAAAGGGCCCCAGCATGTAAGTTATGCTCCAGAGCCGCAGCCTTTTGCTCAAGTGTGAACAAGGCCAAGCTTTATAGGATTGCCCCCGTTCCATCTCCGATCATGCATTCCAATTATAAAGCAGTACACTTTATATGTTTCTTCTGGACTGTGGGGCATAGGGTGTAGAAAGATCTAAATTTGAATTTGAGTTCACAGGCACTAAGAGTAAAAGTGTCTTGGGACTCGCCGAGACAGGATGCTAATGGAGGGAGGTTTACTGAACAGATCAAAGTCAGATAATCCAAAGTACAGGGACCGCGATTTTGGCAATACTGACAAAGGCATAAACATTAATTAGAGCAGGAGTCATAACCCGGCCAACGGGGCAATGTGGGCTAAGACAAAACGTAGTCAGTAAACAAAGCTGTAAGACAAAACTAAGCCAACTGGACGGTGTAGAAAAAGGCCAAAGGCAAAACCCGGGCAGTCCTGGGATCACAATCCAGAGACAAGACAACAGAGAAGCAAACAAACAGAAAGGTCAGCACTGGGAATAACCACCAAGAACCAGCAGAAAGAGAGCATAGCAGAAGACCTCATAAAGAGGAAGAAATCCTGTAGTGGGAGAAGAACCAAAATTGGATAAATAGTAGGACTGTTGATCTGAACAAGGAAGAGAGGTTGGAGCCAGAGCAGAGGTGCTAACAGGAGGCGTCTGTAAAAGAGCCTCATCTGAAACAGGCCTGCTTTCCCCACTTCTGGTCTGTCTGTGGCGTTGAAACCAACATGTATTCGTCTGCACTTCTACATAAATGTTGTAAAAAGTTTATTTAGTTCTTTCAAAGCCTCTTAAATATTCGTCATATATGGCACATGAGCAGAAGGAACATTATGGCAAATCATCTGCCACTTTTTCGTGATGCTCCATGCAGAGATTTTCAGCTCTGTCTGGTTCGGATGCTTTACCTGCTTTGAGCCTACCGCAACATATAATAAAAGTCTGCAGTGCAGTAATCAGCTTTTATCGTGTTATTAATTCAAAACATTTTCAGCGTTAGCCTGCACACAAAAGAGAACACAGATGCCATGAGAGACTCACACCGCAAATGGCTTTTGTGAAATGCAGACACTTGTAAGAAATCTGATTAGACTTGGCGTTCGGTGTAGGCAATGGATTAATTGAAATGCTTGGCGAATTTTCTGTGTGGATGTGCCATTTTCATGTGAAGAACAACACTACACTTCCAGGAGGCCAGAGAAGATTGTAATGATATGGAAATTTTGCAGTCCAGAGCAGAATTTCGGTTATCGCTCCTAGAGCGATTCATTGTGGAAGAACACACTGTGTTCTTAGATCTGATGGGAAAGTAAATAGGACCCCGTTTATATATCAACCTTAACACCTTTCCTTAACACCTGACTCAAACCCACTTTCCTTCACCACTTCTAGAACTGTCCGTCACCGAAGATAGAGTGAAAAACAGCAATAGCATGCACACAAGGCTTCTCTTTTCGTCGACTGGTTTGGGTGTCACCAACACTATGACAGGCAACAAAACGAGACGTTTTTAAGTGAAGGGACCTGTCATGGAGCTAGCGGCATGGAGCTAGCGATGGCGCGGTTTGCGGCGCGTTACCTGTGCTAACAAGCCTGCTGGGCCACCGCTGTGAGTTGCTTTTTGCTGTGCTTGAACAGCCCTCTTCACTTCACTCTCCCCTCCTCCTCTCTTATGTCCACACAACATATGGCTAGAGCAGGAGCACTGTGCAAACTACAGTAAACACTGGCTGGGTCTTCTTCTCGCTCTGCGAAACTGTCGCCTGCTCCTTACGATTCCAGCAGCTCCGAACTTCTCTTCTTGTTTATTCAAGCACCCCTGACACACTTGCTTTCTAAATATGGCAAGTGTGGGTTCTTGGCCCAGAATGTTTTTACCTATGGTGTTTTATCATGCTAATTTGAAATACGTGCCCTGTTCCATCTTATATCCAGAACCAGAAACAGCATTTTCTCTTTGGGGGGGGGGGGGGGGGGGGGGGGGGGGGGGGGGGGGGGGGGGGGGGGGGGGGGGGGGGGGGGGGGGGGGG
>JAOYMR010000009.1:10354684-10367176 GCA_025802075.1 Tenebrosternarchus preto | reverse complement strand
GTTCAGTGCACATTATTATTTTAGTCTACACTGAGTCTTTATCTTGTATATATAAGAAAGTGGAAATTGGGAAAAAAAAAGTGGGAAAAATTATATATATAAAGAGTCAATAACCTGCCAAAACATCACAAACCTTCCCATCCATGTAAACATGTAAACATCATCATTACAGTTCATCAAATTAGGCAAACCACTGCTAGGACTGTCGTCATAGTCCCACAACACATACAAAATAAAAGATTTAAAAACATTACAAACCAAAACGGTACATTAACTACATATCTGGATATGTTTGTGTTTGAATTTTGTAAACTGAACTAAAACACATCTGCCAAGACTATATCCATCCACACCATCCCCAAAACAACAGTATGAATGGACCAGCTCAGTTTGAAAGACTAATTCTACTCCTTCATGCTTGTCTAACTGCACTGTCAGTTTAATGACAGATTGGAATGACTGCAGTATTTTCACACTGGCAATATGGATAAATTAAACCCTGTGAATCATCACAGTGCTAACAGAAGCAACCTATTTTCTCTCTAATTTGCAAGTGTTCTGGTGGCCATCAGGACACTTGGCTGTGAACTCATTTTTAGATATGAAATCATCAAGTAACACAATGCTAAAACACTTTTTTCGCGGTGAAAGTAAAGATTCGTTATAGTATGGAAGTGAACTGAGACAGATGCGGTACTTTCATAGCAATAGTCTTTTCACGATGCTGCTTCACTAAACCAAGCATTTCAAATGTGGCTCGAGGCAAGAACTGTTAACGAAACAAAAAAATAAACCCACATAAATTGGTATTTCATGCAGCCCACATTTTGTGCCAATTCCATGCACCTATACAATTGTACATTCTAGCATACAGTTCACCTGTAAAGAATATTTTTCATACTTAAAATATAATCTTATACTTAAAATACTTCAAATACATGATCGTTTGATATTTGTCTTACGTACGAGGTGTAGCGGCAATGTCCTATGAGAATAAAAGTTGATTTGATTCATTCACTTTAGAAGCATATTTAATATATAATTTCAACTTTTCCATTAGCATAAACAAAATGTTATTTACATAATTTAAGACAAATCGCTTCTGCTCTTATAAGAGGTCAATAAAAATCTCATTTGGCATCTCGCAAACCTTGACCGTCATGGTACTGATGTCACCTAGTCAGCCACCACTCACCGAGTCCTTCTCTACTCACACACACACACATATATCGAATGTGACATTTTACGGCATTGAAACAAAGAGCCCATTGGCAGACACGGGGCACACTAGAGCCAGATCAGAAACTGGGAAATAAATGGTGGACTCGATGCAGATTTCATGGGCATTGGGCACGTAGCAGCATGTAAGCACCTCTGCTTAGGTGCTGTTCAATGAAAGCACTGCCAGCAAACCTCCAGAACATGGAAACACTTTCTGAGCTTCACCTGAGCTTGGCTCCCACCCTAGAACCACAGCAATTCACACTGCCTTTAGGAATGTCGTCAAGGATCAGATATAAAAACAAACAAACAAAACAAAACAAAAAAAAAAAACTAAAAGAGACTGTTTCATACTCTTTACTTTAGAAATCTTGGCACACTATAAACCTCTGACCATGTTAATTCAGTAATCAGTGATAAACAACGAAGACAAAATAAAACAGAAATATGTGCATTAATTTTAACATCAAAAGGTTATATATTTTGATATTTCAGTTTATCACATTTATTTATGGATATCTATGCTTATTAGTCCATATTTATACAAAATGATGCATCACCTCCAAGAGATTACAGCTTCTACATTGTGCCATGTAAAATGCAGTTCATTAAATATTAAGAGTCACCAACAAGTCACTGCAAATGTTGTGGGGACTTTTAAATATTCTAGGGATTTACTGTCCTTCCTGTTTCCGAGGCCAACCACACAACACATCAGCAGAGAGATTCAGTCCAAGTTCTTAGTCACAAAGTGTTCTTGGCAAAAATTAACTTTGATATACATTTGTCATTGATCATACTGCAGCCAGACTTGATCCATGGGAAACCCATTTTTTCCAAGTCTGTACATGAAATTTTAATTTTATTAATGTTTATATTATCAGGAAGAGTGATAAATAGCATTTAGTGCAGCTATTAGACATAGACAATAAAAAACTATTAATACAAATTGTATGAATGATTTGGCTGTGCTCATTAAAGTGTGGTGATACAATACAAACAAAAATAACTCTTTCGACAAAAATATCAGAAATATAGCTTTAAACAAAAACTCAGTGGACATAGAAAAACTTCAGTGTTTTAACATGTGGAATTACAGCATAAAACATATTTTCAAGCTGTAATGTTGAATTCACTCTCTATATGAAATTCTGATCCACCCTTATGCCTTAACATTGGTTTAACACTCATTATCTAATATCAAAGACAGTACTAAGCAACTATCAAAAGTATATCCAAGCACGAAGTGTGTGACATTATGCTTAACAACGCTACCAAGATGTTATAATTGAACACTGAGTAAAGTGCTTCAAATAAGATCTGGGAATTGATCAATCAGACACTCAATAAATCTACAGTATTTGTTTAACATGACTTTGGCACAAACTACTGAGAAGAAACCTTTTGGCAAACTACAAATTCAAAATGGGTAGTCACCTTAAACAAAAATGAACCAATACCCTGTTCGGAACATTTAGTGCAGGCTTCTGTCATGTTAAACTGATTTCCCCCAGTCCCAGCTGCATGGCACACCTTCAAACACACCTCCAAAAGCCCCAATGCAAAAATCCTCAACCTCAGAGTTTTTTTTTTCTTTTCATTTTTTTTTTTTTACGAATGAACCCTTTGTTCATTCCAAAATGATGGCTGCTCAACATCAGAGAAGTCCCTGTAAAAGCAACCATCTGGTGCCCATCACATTCATAGCTCACCACACAGCATGTTCAGGAAGGGGTAAAGCAGGCTGTGTCTGATTTCGTCAAACATGTTGTCTCTTGAAAGACATTTTTTTGGCTTTGTACTTGCTCTGTTGGATCACACCTTAAAAGAATACATCCCCAAAAATCCTGCTGCTTCTACCAATAAGGTAAACCTAGTGAAACCTGGTAGCATTTTAAAAACAAGATCATGCTAATGGTCTCCACTGGCTTCTATTCTGTTGTTAGCTATGTCAGCCATTTTAGATGAATGATACCTTTATTATTGCCCTTAAATCCTACAAGATGGACCCCAAAGTGTACATAAAGCAATACAGTTACAGACATGATCTGCTGTGCCGCTAACCATGGCAGAGTTGAAACTCCTGGAAAAAAAAAATGGATGAATGAATGTATCGTTCCCAGGATGCTGATACTTAGAAATGCCTCCATATCCAGAAGAACAAGTTCATTAATCCGTTATCATTGTCCGTCCACAATGTCACATACTCACTTGAAGTGCCGCACAGAACACGAATCCAGTGTGAAGTTTTACTATTTCTGCTATTTTTTCAATGACGCTAACCTACCAAAATTTTGCCAGAAGGGAGATTGGCTCCGTCTAGGTTGATGAATCTCAAATATGTCCAACTGTGCCAAGTCTTCAGGGAGTACACACTGTCCATGGGCTGTGGACTCCTGATGGGGCAGGACTGAAGGGGACACATACCTGGTTTGGCTTACACCTGAGCAGCATATAGGTGGAAGGGAGGAGAGAAAAGCGGAACAGGGGAAAGGGTGGGCAGCAAAAGTCATTAGTACAAGAACCAAAACTCTCACAGCTGTCGTGAGATCAAGAGTTACTCATGCTTCACATAACACACACTACACATGAAAACACATTTAGCTACAGTACTGATATATTTGAGGAGGACAAGCTAATTTTCAAAGTTACTGGGGTTTCGAAGAAAATCTTAAAACTACCCTACAACTAGTACTAATATCAATCTGGACAATTGATATTTGTTGCTAAGAAATTGAGAAGTTGCCATGGCATCTTGGAAAAAAAAATAAACACAGCAGTCTTGCTGCATGGAAACATGCTTTAAGATTGCTTGTTTACCTTGGATGGGGAAGGACTTTTTATCGAGTGCCCTGTGCATCTTAAATTCCACAAACGTTCAAGTCCAAGAATATGTTTATGAGCGCATCAGCAATAGCTTTGGTGTTACTGCCCACTCTGATATAAAACTGTTTTCACAACAGTTGCCATGGCATCTTGGATAAAGTTTAGCTCTACATAGAACGCTTATAAATATACCTTTATCATTTTCATACCATGTCCATATAATATGGCCCTCTTTCTCAAGATGATATCTATAAATGAATCTGCAAATTCAAGAAAATACTTCACCGTTTGTCAGTGAAGTACAGTGGATTTCAAAACAAGGTGTAAATATTTACAAAGTAAAATCCAAAATACTTTAAAGATCATTCCATATAAACGTTAATGTCCATGCTTTACTTTTTACTTTACAGATGACACAATTAAATATATATATGATTACAAGGTTAAAAAAACGATACCAGTATAGTTTGCTCCTTAGAGAACATTATCCAGAATCATGCACAAATATTAGTCTGTCTTTTCATTGATGTTTAATTAAATATTTAAACCAACACATCCATTTATGAAGTAACATGCTAACAAAGACTAGCATGTTAATCCTTGGGTATATGCTCACGAGTGAATTGAAAATAGATCCAGCAGACAAATAATGTAAAAAAAAACAAAAAAAAACTGTGGGCTGTAATTTCTCATTATTCTGTTAGAATGCAGCCATTGAGATAGCTGAGATGGAGATAGATAGATAATCCAAAACAGAAATTCAAGTTAATATCCTGAATGCTTTTTCCATCGCTGGTGACACCCAACTAGGAAAAATATGAAGAACTCGGAAGTTTAGTCTGTTTTAGTCTTAGTCAAAGAGATTTTCCTCTCCAGTTTAATAAGGTCAAAAGGGGAATATGGACATCATTACCTACAGACCTGTGGGTTTCCTTGTAATATGCCATAACAGCAATGATAAGACAGGATCTCATCTTAAAAAGCAGAAAAAAACTGAATTCACCTGGTATCGCTTCGGTGCCTCACCTTTCTGTTTGGTCACCTTACGCACTGTCATTGCTGCTTGACGTTTTTGATATTCGGAAATTTCGAAGCCTAAAGTCCCAGAAAATAAATATACAAATGAACAAATAGATAAATAAGAAAGGCCAATCAAGCACAATTGTTGTTTTTTTCTGTTTCTACAATCCATAGTGAAATGCATTCAATAAAATCAGCAAACATCTCAACCTTTTTTTGCTGCCATCCCAAAGTACCCCATAAAACTAAACCACGTCATTGATGAGTGAATTTATTTTGCATTTTTTAAGCTCTTTATCCACACAACAACATGCAGTATATTTCATATGCAGCCCTTTAACCTGTGAGTAATGTGAGGAGGAGGCATAGTACCATTAGGTCTTAAAAGCAGAAGGTTCTGAAGGCATGCAAGATGTTTTGAGGGTTTAAACTGATGTATAGGCCTGAAGGAACAGGGGTATTAGAATGCTGAGAGGAGTAACTGAAAGCAGGAGCTGTATGTGCCAGACAGCCTTTCTCACACATGCCACAGGCTTTCGACAAGTAGGGAGCATGTGTTCTCCAGAGACTCTGGGGGGGAAAGAGAAATATCAAAGATGGCATTCGGAGGTTCTCTGCTTTTACCTATTTTTTCATCTTCCTGCACCATCTTGCGTTCTTCATGAAAAGCCCTGAGCCAGCGAATCTTCTCCTCCAGCTTCTTGGCCAGGAAGATGTGGATCTCCTCTGTGTCTTTGTTGTGCAGCTTGAAGGCGTTCTTCACGCCGACGTTGAAGTCATCATCCCGGCCATCGATCGCATCCATCACTTCATACCTGTCCACATCGATGCGGCCTTTGTAGTAGAGGATGTCGCGGCGTATCAGATCCTGCTCCAGGCGGAGACGTCAAACGCATTAGTGAAAAATGAACAACACGAGAGGAGGCGGCAGAGCAGGATCATGGGATCAACGCTGCACATTTTTCCCCACTTCTGCACAATTACTTTTCCTGCATCCTTTCCTCAATAACTAGAGAGAATGAATTAGAAAATTCAGTACGGTTTGATTCGATTTTGGCAGCACAGCACTTTTTACAACGGGTGTTGTTGCAGAGCAGCTATATTGACATCTGGAGGTAGACAGGAAACTTCCTGGGCTGGCAAAATAAAAAACTATGAGAGGAGCCAAGACTCAAAGAGGCAGCCATTCTTTTTCTAGTCTATAATAGAACAGTGGGATTTTTGTTATAGATGTTGTAGATGTCACAAATCTAATTAAATATTTAAAAACATATCACCCTTCATGAAAATGTTTTCCTGTATTATTTTATTATTTCTTTGCAATACACTCCTACCTACAACCTGGACGTAAAAACAGGCAAAACCATTCATGCATTCACTTTCCAAAAATTAATTTGCAGTTAGTGAATAAGGATCACAAAGTTTTTCATTGATCAAAACGTTGGTAGTTGTCCAACATGCTCAGCAGAGTCCAGTTTTCCCATTTCTCTTGTGGTTCTCAGATAAATCTAGGACTATGTGGAAGGGGGGGGGGGGGGTCTCCAAAATCAGCATTAAAGGTTATCTTTTACTTGGAGTCCTTTTTCTTTTCTGTCAGCTCTCTCTTTAGGTTTCTGTCAAATGTGCTCTTTGTTGCCTGGAGCCACTTTTACCACTTGCAGAGATTTAGAAACTTTTGGTTTTTTGCTAGTTGACGTATCCTTGGAGGGAAAATAAAAACACTGTGCAGCCTTCCTTACACTGCCGTAATAGAGTGTGCTTGGCATCCCCACTTCATTCTTATTTAAAGCCATTTATACAGATGGTGTGAAGAAGCAATTATTACCTCACTTGTCATTTTATTTGTCACAAGCCGAGATCATTTGTCTACTGTTTGAAGGTGAATTCAAATGCGTGTTTGTTTTATGTTTAAATATTATCAGTCAGCTGCAAAACGAGATGCTTAGCCATGAATAATAAAGTGCTGATGATCAAACCCGTGAGCTGAGCTGATAACTTCCCACTGCATTCAGTCAATCATAGAACAAAGATTCTCGTTTATGAAATATGAGTAGAATTTTTTTTTTTTTAATTTTGGATTAACTGTCATTAGGACAGTTGTTAGGAGTCATTTCAGTACTGAAACAATGTTTATGGCGTTACTCACAGGATTTTACTGTAGCTTAGGTTTCCTGGAAAATGTATACATTCATTCTGTATTCAGTATTCAATATCTGACTATTATGTCAGATATCTGAAAGTAAAACACTAGTAAGGATCCATGGTGTTGTTTTTTTAGGGCCTACAACTGTGTTCATTTAGGAAATCAGGACTACTGTGTAGATAACATAGTAGTCCTGATTTTCTTTCTAAATATTTTTCCTTGACAGTTCAAGAGCAACAGACAGTTTAGAACTAACAATAATTACACTAAATTCTTGCCTGTTCTCATTAAGTAGTATGTTAAACAGAAAGGATTTGAAATATACTACATCACTTTTGCCCGGTATATCATTGCAACTATTAGAAAGTTTAACAAAAATTTTGATCCATAGTATACTTTGACAGAAACGATAGAAAATCAGTAAAATATGTCCCACAGAATAATTTGTGTGGAATTTAATTACAAAAGTAACCTTTTGTGCTCTGATACTTAAACAAAAAACTACCACAAGGAAACCACATATAGTAAACAAACACTTCAATCCTCTCTTTCTGATCTGTTTTTTTTATTTATTTATATATTTACACTTAGATAAGCTGAGGGAACAGGCATAGCAATGCAATTTCTTAACTTCTCCAGTGAGCACAAGTGGGTTAATGAGCATAGATTTATGCAAATTGTTGTTTCAGGAGCGTGAACAAAGATTGATTTTCATTCACACAGCAGGCAGATCAAACCACGTTGCTAAATACAAAGTGTTTATGAATTTGGTGGATGTGTTTTTTGTTGTTGTTTTTTTTTTTATTATAAACAGCTTTTATAAGCAAATTTACTCACTGCTTAGGAACGCCAATGTGCATGTTATTGTCTGTCAGTTAGCCTTATTAAACATATTCTGAATGCCCTTCAAAAGCTTCCTAAATGGAAAACCGAAGTGCAGCTTCATTGTCATATAAGAGTATATATATCTGTCTCCAGGGCTAAAGTCAACGAGGGGGAGACATCCCATTTCAGTGTTTATAAGCTGCTGATTAGTAAAAAAGAAAGGCAGATACGTTCTCACCATGCCCAAGAGACTACCATTACACATATCGCATGGCCTGTGCTAATAAAAAAAAACATAGAACAAAGTCTTGTGCTGCATAATTAAACGTGTCCTGGAGACTCTTCCAAGTAAACAGTAGCTACAGGCGATATTAAAGCAGGCCACGATTTCCCCGACGGAAAGATATTCATCCAGCAAAGATGAAGGGGGATGCATTGCAGAAAGCTCTCTGGGCGGAATCAGAGCTGCACGGCAAAACCGTATTCATGTCCAGAGATTCATTTGTGCATCTATGTTAATTAAGGCCTGCGAATGAGATGCTGAGAACCCAACGAGTGGAAGTCTCCATTCATTAGGCTTCGGCAGCTTGTCTGCAGGCAGGGAGCAGAGCCAGTGGAGCTTCTGTAATAACCCATTATTGAGGTTTATAAACTCTGGGAAAATCCTGGCCCCATCTTAGTTACGCTGATAGTCTTTACAAGTCATATTCCCTCCATTATTATAGATGACTAGCCATTAGCCATAATGGGGATGGAGTGAAAAACATTATGGTTCAGTGGGGAGTGACACACTGTATACACTTAAAGGCACACCAAGTAGCTTTCAGCTTATAATTTGCATCAAACTGGCCTGCTGAGTGAGGGTTATAACAACACTTGAATGGGAAGTAGCCTTCAGTGTTTTCCCTGATTGCTACAGTGAGGAAAGCCATTTTCCACTGCTCATACACCACAGAGAGCCTTTCTCTTTTCTTACCATGCAACACTTCTACTTTATTTCTTCATTTTGAAATGGATGGTATATGCTAGGAGTGTAACAATACATACATTTTAAGGTTCAAGATAATTCTATTTTGTATATTTTATGAGTTTGAAAATGTATTAATTCAACATAGCACTGATTACATGGATATATAACCCAGATGGACATTTTTTCTAAATATTTCAGTAACTACTTCAAAACAACTTATCCTTGCATTCATACAAACCAATACAACTGAGCTATGAACAATACAAACACCAAAACTGACTAAACTACCCCGTATAGAAAACCTTGTAAAGTACGCAAAAAGAGAATTAGGGTTTTGCCCTTTTTTGTTACACCCTTAGTAAGTGTGCATATTCTATTATTTGTTAGGATAGATTGTGATTAAGAGCTTTACCTTTTTACACAAAACTAGCTGATGGTCAAACAGGAAAAAGACTCGTTGTTGACTCCGCCCATAAGGTTGGTAGATCCAGGACAACTCCCCTGTGTAAATGAGTTCAGAGCTTCTGTCCAGGATGTCATCACCCTGAGTGACAGAAAAAAACCCTTCAGACCACACATACTCAATTCACCACTTCTAGTTTATCGAACTGGAGAAGAAATTAAACTGCAATTTCACGTTCAATTTAGATTCTTGAAAGCGTGATCCTCTGTTTGTCTTACTAGCAGGCGACAGTAAATAAATATACTGCTCTCGCCGTGATGAACATTCCATGTGCCAATAAATAAATAAAGGACCAGCATCACCATGTGCACGCACACATCCAAATGCCTTCTATGAGTCAGCTGGAAATGGTAATGGCAGAGCCATCCTGGGATAGACTGCTGGCCTGTCCTCACACATACGCCATTGTCACTGATGGAAGGCCCTCGGCTTGCCGATGGGTAATAAGATTAGATCTGAAATGTGTGACAAGCTCTTTAGAAACGAGAGGCGACATAGTCAGTTCTGCCCCGGACCACTCTGAAATGAGAGGGGAATTCAATTATCCTTCTGACACTGATGAAGCGTTCTCATGACGGGCTTGAGTATGATGGCAAAAAATAGACTCGCCATCCATACAGGTGTGAGGTATTGGGTTAGACCGACAGCTTATTTAAATTCACCATCTGTTTTTCCATCAAAGTTGAGTCAGATCTCATGCAAATGATGCTCTAGGAGTCTTCCAAGATAGCATGCCAATAACAATATTGTAGTGACAAGGAACTTTTTTAAAAATAATAATGCAAAAATGGAAATGCAATGTTTATGTACATATGGAACACTTCCAGAAACTTCAAGTGAAATACAAAAACAAAATCCATAAATCCAAACGTTCAGCATCAGAAGAGGCCAGGACGGTTAGGGTACCTACTGACCACATGTCATACCTGATATTCTACAGTTAATTCTATCTACTTGACTGGAGAGTTTTCTGGTAATATTAGGTGAAGAGAAATAAATTTGTAATTTAATCTAAAAAAAAAAAATCATCTAAGGAGGTTTCATTAGCAAGACTAAAATACAACCAAGGAATTTTAGTTGTAAAGGTTCCTAAAATGTACATTATTGTTATAGAACTCTGACTAATGGGGAAAATGGAATTAGCTGATGAAATATTATAAGAAATATAGCAATTAACTTTATTTGCAGACATTTATGGTAGTCAAACTAAACAAACTACAGCAAAGAATGCTACCTATTGGTGAATGCAACATGCACCACAGAGGGACCCATATTATGGTGAAGGCATGAAAAATGATAAATAATTAAAAACTATTTAATGATCAGGGTCCTCAAGGGGTTTGAACTCACCTCCCAGTCCAGCACAGATGCCTGCCACTGAGCTATCTTGTCTATGTTCTCCAGCCTTCTCTTGCGCTCGTTGATCTGCTGGGTGACGTTCCTCATGACGGCCAGTGCCGCAGCCACATAGCGATAGTCGCTAAGGAAATAAAGCAAAGGTTACTGTCATTTCACCTCCACGTGCAAATTCCAATGGTATTTAACCGCAAAAAAAAAAAAACATAAACGAGCCTTTCATACATGACTCAAAACAAAACTGAAAATACTATCAAATGTGGAAGCACTAATGCACATACTTAATTAAACTTATGTTTCAATAAATAATGCATAAATACGTGGTGGCATTAATGAGAAAAGAGTCTCAGTTTATAAAAAAGTGATTCAGTTTATTTACTGCTGCACTATTATATTAATGACACCCATATAACCCATAATGTGCGCGCTGCCTTTGGAAAACAGAACCTTATTTTATGGAGAGCAAACAGTTTCCTAAAAGCTTCCCTTGCCACCTACAGGACAAAAGAGCACAGAACATTAGGCACAATAGACCTGCTGCCCGTTGCCAATGGCGTGCCAGTCTGCCAGCCAGGCGCCATGCGAGCCATCGCGGGTGTGCCGTTTTGAGTTTTTCTGGCACAACCGTTTGTTTGGCTCAGTCTGCGCTGCCCATAAATAACACTGGCTCCAGATCAGATGCTGGCTGCTGCACTTCACACCAGTAGTGGACAATGAGCGAAGACAGCTCCTCGTCCATTGTCCCATTGTTCTGCTCCGGGAGCGCACGAGACGACCCACTGGGGGAAGGTGGGTCAGTAGACCACTGGGTGGCTGTCAACATATCCGCGGTTATTTTTTTGTTGTTGTTCCTTTACAATGCCTTCTGTCTGACCTCATCAAATGCTAAATATATGATGCATGAGACCAGGAGGCGGGGTTAACTTGTAACCCCATCTTCCCATTTGTTTGAGGAAAATTTCCAGCTCCTCTTGATCGGCTGCGTATGTAGATGCCAGAAGACAAAAGCAAGCTAGGAGAGAAGTTTCAAGGGATGTCTGGCTAGATGTTTAGCCTTTGTCAAAGCACAAAGCTGAATGCATTTGATTGGAAATGACACCAGGAAATTGAGCTAGATAAGGATTAATTGGAAAGCATTCTCTGAATTAGGGCTGGTCAGGACTGGGCTTTTGTTCCTTTGAGCTTTACTGAAAGTCTGACATATCAGTAATTAAATCAGAAGAAGCATTATGGGTAAGAGTCACGGTGTAGTTTTGTCACCACGGCACAGCAAACACAAGCCCTGCAAAACCATAGCAACCCATAGCAAGTGTAGATAAATATAGAATCTTATAGGTTTATAGGCATGCATGTATATATACACTGGAAATCAAAATTAGAGAACAATGTGTAAAGAAATAACGTAATCTACATTTTTATAAAATAACCAAAGTATATCAACATGAAACCTTTATTTTGCAAAAACGTGATGATCATAATTAGAGAACAGCAGATCTAAAGTTAAACAACTAAATTTTCTGAAGGTTACAACAGTCAGTAATCAGTAGGAAGTGTTCAGGCCTTTGCTTCGAATGACTTCAGCACATCTGCAGCCACAGGACATCACTAGTCTCTCACACTGCTCTGGTGTGATTTCGGTCCACTCTTCTTCCAGTCTCTTCCACAGTT